>SJXQ01006381.1:261107-324119 GCA_006408695.1 Aepyceros melampus
GCAGCCATTCTGACTGGTGTGAAATGGTACCTCATTGTGGTTTTGATTTGCATTTCTCTGATAATGAGTGATGTTGAGCATCTTTTCATGTGTTTGTTAGCCATTCGTATGTCTTCTTTGGAGAAATGTCTATTTAGTTCTTTGGCCCATTTTTTGATTGGGTCATTTATTTTTCTGGAATTGAGCTGCATAAGCTGCTTGTATATTTTTGAGATTAGTTGTTTGTCAGTTGCTTCATTTGCTATTATTTTCTCCCATTCTGAAGGCTGTCTTTTCACCTTGCTTATAGTTTCCTTTGTTGTGCAGAAGCTTTTAATTTTAATTAGATCCCATTTGTTTATTTTTGCTTTTATTTCCAGTATTCTTGGAGGTGGATCATAGAGGATCCTGCTGTGATTTATGTCAGAGAGTGTTTTGCCTGTGTTCTTCTCTAGGAGTTTTATAGTTTCTCGTCTTACGTTTAGATCTTTAATCCATTTTGAGTTTATTCTAACATACATGGAGAGAAGGAAAAAAATGCTGCTAAACCCATCACTTAGATTTCACAATTAATAACCTTTTGCAATAGTTGCTTCATGTAAGTTAAAAAACCTTCAATAAACAATAATTTTTTAAAATGCATAATCCGCATGTTGTCACAACAAGCAACATAATTTCTTTTGTGTGTGTCTTTTTAAAAAAATTGACATAATTTTGACTTAAATTTGGAGGAACAATAGAATTTCTATATACTCTTATTTGGGAAGAGTCCCTGGAGAAGGAAATGGAAACTCACTCTGGTATTCTTGCCTGGAAAATCCCATGGACAGAGGAGCCTGGTGGGCCACAGTCCCTAGGGCTGCAAAGAGTCGGACATGACTTCACTCGCACTCACACACCCTTATTCTAGAATATCCAAATGTTAATGATGAGCCTCATTTGTTCTGTTCATCTTTTCCTCCCCATAGTCACACACACAGTGTTATTAAAAAAAAAAAAGCTTGTCTTAGTCTGTTTCAGCTACTGTAACTAAAATGACACACTGAGTGACTGAAGCAGCAATTCCTTATCATAGCTCTGGATGCTGTGAGGTCTCAGAACCAGATGCTGGCAGTGTCAGCTTCTGGTAAAAGCCTACTTCCTTGTTCCTAGAGTGACACGTTCTTACTGTGTCCTCACACGGTGGAAGGGGCAAGAAAACTTTCTAGATCTCTGATATAATAACATTAATCTCATCCAAGAAGGCTTCGCTCTCATAATGTAATCACCTCTAAAGGCCCCACCTCTAAATACCATTGCATTGGGAATGAGGTTTCAACATGATTTTGGGTGATTGACGTTATCATGAACTCATTTTATTGCGTGGTCGCTCAGTCGTGTCCAATCTTGCCACCCCATGGACTGCAGCACGCCAGGCTTCCCTGTCCATCACCAGCTCCTGGAGCTTGCTCAAACTCATGTCCATTGAGTCGGTGATGCCATCCAGCTTATCTCATCCTCTGTCCTCCCCTTCTCCTACCTTCAATCTTTCCCAGCATCAGGGTCTTTTCCAATGAGTCAGCTCTTTGTATCAGGTGGCCAAAGCATTGGAACTTCAGTTTCACCATCATCCTTCAAATGAATATTCAGGACTGATCTCCTTTAGGATGGACTGGTTGGATCTCCTTGCAGTCCAAGGGACTCTCAAGAGTCTTCTCCAACATCACAGTTCAAAAACATCAGTTCTTTGGCACTCAGCTTTCTTTAGGGTCCAACTCTCACATCCATACACGACTCCTGGAAAAACCATAGCTTTGACTAGAAGGATCTTTGTCGGCAAAGTAATTTCTCTGCTTTTCAACAGACTGTCTAGTTTTGTCATAGCTTTTATTCCAAGGAGTAAGTGTCTTTTAATTTCATGGCTGCAGTCACCATCTGCAGTGATTTTGGAGCCCCCCAAAAGAAAGTCTGTCACTGTTTCCATTGTCTGTCCATCTATTTACCATGAAGTGATGGGACTGGATGCCATGATCTTAGTTTTTTGAATGTTGAGTTTTAAGCCAACTTTTTCACTCTCCTCTTTCACTTTCATCAAGAGGCTCATTAGTTCTTCTGTGCTTTCTGCCATAAGGGTGGTGTCATCTGCATATCTGAGGTTATTGATATTTCTCTTGGCAATCTTGATTCCAGCTTGTGCTTCATCTAGCCTGGCATTTTGCATGATGTACTCTGCATATAAGTTAAATAAGCAGGGTGGCAATATAGAACCTTGACATATTCCTTTCTCAATTTGGAACCAGTCTGTTGTTTCTTGTCTTGTTCTAACTGTTGCTTCTTGACCTGCATACGGATTTCTCAGGGGGGCAGGTTAGATGGTCTGGTATTCCCATCTCTTGAAGAATTTTCCGTAGTTTCTTGTGATCCACAAACAAGGCTTTGGTGCAGTCAATAAAGAGGAAGTAGATGTTTTTCTGGAACTCTCTTGCTTTTTCCATGATCCACCGGATGTTGGCAATTTGATCTCTGGTTCCTCTGCCTTTTCTAAATCCAGCTTGAACATCTGGAAGTTCATTGTTCACGTCTTGTTGAGGCCTGGCTTGGAGAATTTTGAGCATTACTTTGTTAGCATGTAAGATGAGTGTAATTGTGCAGTAGTTTGAACATCCTTTGACATTGTTTTTTGGGGGGACTGGAATGAAAATTGACCTTTTCTAGCCCTGTGGCCACTGCTGCATTTCCCAAATGTGTGCACCAGGAGCCAGGAGAAAGGAACAGTGTCCCCAAAGGAGACTGAGCCAGACTTGCCCTGGAGTGTCCAGGAGCCTCTGGCGGAGGTCTGGGCCTGCTACAAGGTCAGGGGCACTGAACACAGCAGTGCGTGCACAAGTCCTTTTGAAGGGGGTCCCACCCTCTTCAGCGCCCCCACCATAGTCTGGCCTCAGGCCAAACAACAGGAAAGGGACACAGCCCCGCCCATCAACAGAAAGCTGGATTAAAAATTTACTGAGCATGACACTGCCCATCAGAACAAGACCCAGTTTCCCCCACACTCTCTCCCATCAGGAAGCTTCCATAAGCCTCATCCTTACCCAAGAGGGCAGACAGAATGAACTCAAAGATTCTTAATTTATTTGGCAAGATATTTTCCATTATACCATTATTTATTTTGATGTCTAATTGCCCCAGATTTGGCCACTGAAAGCCCTTCACGGTGAATTCTGTGTCCTTTTAACATGTCTCCATAAAATTTTAAGGCTTCCTAATGCTCCAGCATGACAAGATACGGCAGTTTCACCTTGTACTTTCTGTACTCCAGCCCTGGAATCAGCCATTTTAGCAAGAAGAGCTGGATTCCTTTATTAGAGAGAGTGTTTAGAAACCAAGATCTGGCTACTAGGTGAGCTCAGTTTTGGGGGTGCACCATTGCTTCTTGGCTCTCGCAATACACCTGCTGGGAAATACGTGTACACACACGCCTGCATCCATGCACACGCACCTCTCCACACACGTGTGTATACCTACCCAGCTATTGTACACCCTCCCACACAAAGTACATATAAAATTTATATAAATTTAGGTTGAACTACCACACAATTCAGAGAAGGCGATGGCACCACACTCCAGTACTCTTGCCTGGAAAATCCCATGGGTGGAGGATCCTGGTAGGCTACAGTCCATGGGGTCGCAAACAGTCGGACGCGACTGAGCAACTTCCCTTTCACTTTTCACTTTCATGCATTGGAGAAGGAAATGGCAACCCACTCCAGTGTTCTTGCCTGGAGAATCCCAGGGACGGGGGAGCCTGGTGGGCTGTCGTCTATGGGGTCACACAGAGTCAGACACACCTGAAACGACAGCAGCAGCAGCAGCACCACACAACTGCACTCATTACACATGCTAACTAAGTAATGCTCAAAATTCTCCAAGCCAGGCTTCAACAGTACGTGAACTATGAAATTCCAGATGTTCAAGCTGGATTTAGAAAAGGCAGAGGAACCAGAGATCAAATTGCCAACAACCGTTGGATCATAGAAAAAACAAGGGAGTTCCTGAAAAACATCTACTTCCACTTTATTAACTACACCAAAGCCTTTGACTGTGTGGATCACAGCAAACTATGGAAAATTCTTCAAGAGATGGGAATACCAGACCATCTAACCTGCCCCCTGAGAAATCTGTATGCAGATCAAAAAGCAACAGTTAGAACGAGACATGAAACAACAGACTGGTCCCAAATTGAGAAAGAGTATGTCAAGGTTCTATATTGCCACCTTGCTTATTTAGCTTATATGCAGAGTACATCATGCAAAATGCCAGGCTGGATGAAGCACAAGCTGGAATCAAGACTGCCAGGAGAAATATCAATAACCTCAGATATGCAGATGACACCACCCTTATGACAGAAAGCAAAGAACTAATGAGCCTCTTGATGAAAGTGAAAGAGGAACTTTGACTGTGTGGATCACAGCAAACTATGGAAAATTCTTCAAGAGATGGGAATACCAGACCATCTAACCTGCCCCCTGAGAAATCTGTATGCAGATCAAAAAGCAACAGTTAGAACGAGACATGAAACAACAGACTGGTCCCAAATTGAGAAAGAGTATGTCAAGGTTCTATATTGCCACCTTGCTTATTTAGCTTATATGCAGAGTACATCATGCAAAATGCCAGGCTGGATGAAGCACAAGCTGGAATCAAGACTGCCAGGAGAAATATCAATAACCTCAGATATGCAGATGACACCACCCTTATGACAGAAAGCAAAGAACTAATGAGCCTCTTGATGAAAGTGAAAGAGGAGAGTGAAAAAGTTGGCTCAAAACTCAACATTCAAAAAACTAAGATCATGGCATCCAGTCCCATCACTTCATGGCAAATAGATGGACAGGCAATGGAAACAGTGACAGACTTTATTTTGGATGGCTCCAAAATCACTGCAGATGGTGACTGCAGACATTAAATTAAAAGATGCTTTCTCCTTGTAAGAAAAGCTATGACAAAACTAGACAGTCTGTTAAAAAGCAGAGGCATTACTTTGCCGACAAATGTCCGTCTAGTCGAGGGTATGGTTTTTCCAGGAGTCGTGTATGGATGTGAGAGTTGGACTCTAAAGAAAGCTGAGTGCCAAAGAACTGATGTTTTTGAACTGTGATGTTGGAGAAGACTCCTGAGAGTCCCTTGGACTGCAAGGAGATCCAACCAGTCCATCCTAAAGGAGATCAGTCCTGAATATTCATTTGAAGGATGATGGTGAAACTGAAGTTCCAATGCTTTGGCCACCTGATACAAAGAGCTGACTCATTGGAAAAGACCCTGATGCTGGGAAAGATTGCAGCAGGAGGAGAAGGGGAGGACAGAGGGTGAGATAAGCTGGATGGCATCACCGATCAATGGACGTGAGTCTGAGCACGCTCCAGGAGCTGGTGATGGACAGGGAAGCCTGGCGTCCTGCAGTCCATGGGGTGGCAAAGAGTTGGACACGATTGAGTGACTGAAATTGACATTGATGTCCCTAATTTCAATATAACACCCCACATTTTACTTATCCTTTTCACTTCAATATTTGTAACTCCTGTCTATTTATTTATTTTTTTCTTTTTATTTATTTTATTTTTTTAAAGTATAAATTTACTTATTTTAATTGGAAGTTAATTACTTTACAATATTGTATTGGTTTTGCCATACATCAACATGAATCTGCCACAGGTATACACATATTCCCCATCCTGAACCCCCCTCCCTCCTCTATTTAATAATAGATTTAGCTCTCATTATCCACAATATATTTATTTGTTCAATGAAATCATTTGAAATTTGAATATTTTCTGTCCCCTGTTTAAGTGGAGAGTATGAGTTTTGTGCAGTTTTATCTTCCTTCCTTTCCTCCTTCCTTCTGGAGGTTGTGTGGAAGGATTTGGATTTAGTCATTACAATCATCTTCAGTTCAGATCAGTCATTCTGTCGTGTCCAGCTCTTTGCAGTCCCAAGGACTGCAGCACATCAGTCCTCCCTGTCCATCACCAACTCCCGGAGTCCACCCAAACCCATGTCCATTGAGCTGGTGATGCTATCCAGCCATCTCATCCTCTGTTGTCCCCTTATGCTCCTGCCCTCAATCTTTCCCAGCATCAGGGTCTTTTCCATTGAGTCAGTTCTTCGCATCAGGTGGCCAAAGTATTGGAGTTTCAGCTTCAACATCAGTCCTTCCAATGAACACGCAGGACTGATCTCCTTTAGGATGGACTGGTTGGATCTCCTTGCAGTCCAAGGGACTCTCAAGAGTCTTCTCCAACACCACAGTTCAAAAGAATCAATTCTTTGGCACTCAGCTTTCTTTATAATTCAACTTTCATATCCATACATGATCACTGGAAAAACCATAGCCTTAACTAGACAGAACTTTGTTGACAAGTAATGTCTCTGCTTTTGAATATGCTGTCTGGGTTGGTCATAACTTTCCTTCCAAGGAGTAAGTGTCTTTTAATTTCATGGCTGCAGTCACCATCTGCAGTGATTTTGGAGCCACCCAAAATAAAGTCTGCCACTGTTTCCATTGTTTCCCCATCTATTTGCCATGAGTAATTGGACCAGATGCCATGATCTTAGTTTTCTGAATGTTGAGTTTTAAGCCAACTTTTTCACTCTCCTCTTTCACTTTCATCAAGAGGCTCTTTAGTTCCTCTTCACTCTCTACCATAAGGGTGGTATCATCTGCATATCTGAGGTTATTGATATTTTTCCCGGCAATCTTGATTCCAGCTTGTGCTTCCAGTCCAGCGTTTCTCATGATGTACTCTGCATATAAGTTAAATAAGCAGGGTGACAGTATACAGCCTTGACAAAATCCTTTTCCTATGTGGAACCAATCTGTTGTTCCATGTCCAGTTCCAACTGTTGCTTCCTGACCTGCATACAGGTTTCTCAAGAGGCAAGTCAGGTGGTCTGGTATTCCCATCTCTTTCAGAATTTTCCACAGTTTATTGTGATCCACACAGTCAAAGGCTTTGGCATAGTCAATAAAGCAGAAATAGATGTTTTTCAGGAACTCTCTTGCTTTTTCCATGATCCAGCGGATGTTGGCAATTTGATCCCTGATTCCTTTGCCTTTTCTAAATCCAGCGTGAACATCTGCATGTTTACAGTTGACGTATTGCTGAAGCCTGGCTTGGAGAATTTTGAGCGTTACTTTACTAGCGTGTGAGATGAGTGCAATTGTGCGGGTGTTTGAGCATTCTTTGGCATTGCCTTTCTTTGTGATTGGAATGAAAACTGACCTTTTCCAGTCCTGTGGCCACTGCTGAGATTTCCAAATTTGCTGACATATTGAGTGCAGCACTTTCACAGCATCATCCTTTAGGATTTGAAATAGCTCAACTGAAATTCCATCACCTCCATTAGCTTTGCTTGTAGTGGTGGTTCCTAAGGCCCACTGACTTCACATTCCAGGATGTCTGGCTCTAGGTGAGTGATCACACCATCGTGATTATCTGGGTCATGAAGATCTTTTTTGTATAGTTCTTCTGTGTATTCTTTCCACGTCTTAATATATTCTGCTTCTGTTAGGTCCATACCATTTCTGTCCTTTATTGAGCCCATCTTTGCATGAAATGTTCCCTTGGTATCTCCAATTTTCTTGAAGAGATCTCATCTTTCCCATTCTATTGTTTTCCTCTATTTCTTTGCATTGATCGCTGAGGAAGGCTTTCTTATCTCTCCTTGCTATTCTTTGGAATTCTGCATTGAGATGCTTATATCTTTCCTTTTCTCCTTTGCTTTTAGCTTCTTTTCTTTTCACATCTATGTAAGGCTTCCTCAGACAGCCATTTTGCCTTTTTGCATTTCTTTTTCCTGGGGATGGTCTTGATCCCTGTCTCCTGTACAATGTCATGAACCTCCGTTCATAGTTCATCAGGAACTCTGTCTATCAGATCTAGTCCCTTAAATCTATTTCTCACTTCCATTGTATAATCATAAGGAATTTAAGTTAGGTCATACCTGAATGGTCTAGTGGTTTTCCCTACTTTATTCAATAAGTCTGAATTTGACAATAAGGAGTTCATGATCTGAGCCACAGTCAGCTCCTAGTCTTGTTTTTGCTGATTGTGTAGAGCCTCTCCATCTTTGGCTGCAAAGAATATAGTCAATCTGATCTCGTTGTTGGCCATCTGGTGATGTCCATGTATGGAGTCTTCTCTTGTGTTGTTGGAAGAGGGTGTTTGTTATGACCAGTGTGTTCTCTTGGCAAAACTCTATTAGCCTTTGCCCTGCTTCACTCTGTATTCCAAGGCCAAGTTTGCCTGTTACTCCAAATATTTCTTGACTTCCTACTTTTGCATTCCAGTCCCCTATAATGAAAAGGACCTCTTTTTTTGGGTTTTAGTTCTAAAAGGCATTGTAGATCTCAATTGAACTGTTCAACTTCAGCTTTTTCAGCATTACTGGTCGAGGCATAGCTTGGATTACCGTGATATTGAATGCTTTGACTTGGAAATGAACAGAGATCATTCTGTCATTTTTGAGATTGCATCCAAGTACTGCATTTCGGACTCTTTTGTTGACCATGATGGCTACTCCATTTCTTCTGAGGGATTCCTGCCCACAGTAGTAGATATAATGGTCATCTGAGTTAAATTCACCCATTCCAGTTCATTTTAGTTTGCTGATTCCTAGAATGTCGACATTCACTCTTGCCATCTCCTGTTTGACCACTTCCAATTTGCCTTGATTCATGGACCTAACATTCCAAGTTCCTATGCAATATTGCTCTTTACAGCATCGGACCTTGCTTCTATCACCAGTCACATCCACAACTGTGTGTTGCTCTGGCTCCATCCCGTCATTCTTCCTGGAGTTATTTCTCCACTGATCTCCAGTAGCATATTGGGCACTTGCTGACCTGGGGAGTTCCTCTTTCAGTATCCTGTCTTTTTGCCTTTTCATACTGTTCATGGGGTTCTCAAGGCAAGAATACTGAAGTGGCTTGCCATTCCCTTCTCCAGTGGACCACGTTCTGTCAGACCTCTCCACCATGACCTACCCGTCCTGGGTTTCCCCACGGGCATGGCTTAGTTTCACTGAGTTAGACAAGGCTGTGGTCCTAGTGTGATTAGATTGGCTAGTTGTCTGTGATTGTGGTTTCAGTCTGCCTGCCTTCTGATGCCCTCTCTCAATGCCTACTGTCTTACTTGGGTCTCTCTTACCTTGGGCGTGGGGTATCTCTTCGTGGCTGCTCCAGAAAGTGCAGCCGCTGCTCCTGACCTTGGATGTGGAGCAGCTCCTCTTGGCCACTCCTGTGCCATGCAGCTGCCGCCACTCCTGTGGTAACCATCATCTTGGTTACCAACAATAATTTAACACCATCTGTTACCCTGTCTGTGTCCAATTTTCCCTGATTCTCTGCAAAGTTGCTTACAGTTAATTTGTTCCTATCAGGGTCCAAACAAACTTTACACTTCTTATTTGGTGGTAAGTCTCTAAAGGGGTGCTATAATAGCACCACCACACTCCAGCACTCTTGCCTGGAAAATCCCATGGACAGAGGAGCCTGGTGGGCTGCAGTCCATGGGTCACGAAGAGTCAGACATGACTGAGCGACTTCACTTTCACTTTTCACTTGCATGCATTGGAGAAGTGGCAACCCACTCCAGTGTTCCTGCCTGGAGAATCCCAGGGATGGGGGAGCCTGATGGGCTGCTGTCTATGGAGTCGCACAGTCGGACACGACTGAAGCGACTTAGCAGCAGCATAATAGCACCCCCTTTTCATGCCATTTACCTTTCTAAGAACTGAACATCAGCCCTATGAACCCTTCACATTTTGGGTGTGACTGATTTTATCTTGCAAGTGTCATTGAACACGTCAGAGTCCCTTTAAGAGGCAATTAGACCCAGTTCCTTGGATATGTTCAGGTTCAGTTTTGCTTTGAAAGGGAATTTTAGATTCCCTTAGATGGTGTTCTGTTCTTCCTATTGTATCATATCATAAGGAGCATGGTATCTGGTGAAACCACTCTGAGTGGTTACTGATGACTCACTGATAGGTGATGTAAGTCTCTCTTATTACAAAATCCCTGTCAATCTTTTCCCAGTGGACCTTCAGCCATTGATGAATATCATCAAGATTTATTGTCTTGAGGTGGCAAAACTGTAGTTTTCTAATTCCCTGGCCTTTTATCTGCTCCTACACTTTATTTAATGCTGTAATGTACTTGTAATTAAAAATATAAATACATAATAATGAAAGTTTATATCAGTATCAGTAGTAAGCTGAGGCCAAATGGCATTATCCATACAGAAGATTTTTAATCTAGTTTCCCAGATAGTCTCGTTACCATGCCTCTTGAGAGTGCACTAAAGTTTCCAGAGGCTGAGGGCTTATTTTGGGAAAGTGTGTGACCAGTTAAATCCCTTCATAGAAAAGGAATTAAAATGCACACACCCTGTCACTCAACAATTCTATGCTGATAGTAACACCAGTGAAATGACCCTCTTTCTCAGGTAATGGCGTCTGTAACCTTATGACAGAAGTGTTTTGGGGGCCAGCTTAGAAGTGTTTGGGGGGCCAGCTTAGAAGTGTTCTGGGGGCCAGCTTAGAAGTGTTTGGGGGGCCAGCTTAGAAGTGTTCTGGGGGCCAGCTTAGAAGTGTTTGGGGGGAGCCAGCTTAGAAGTGTTTGAGGGCCAGCTTAAAGACAGAAACCAGGAGAGAGTTACCAGGAATTTCATTATAGCAATGTTTGCAATAATAGCAAGGTGTACAACCTCAGTGTGAATGGAGGAAGGGATAAGTTAAAGGTAACAGGACCGAACATGTAAGCAGGACAAGATCCAGCAGGCGAAAGGCATGTGAGCATCTGAGTCAAGAGGGAGAAACCTCAGAAACTCACTGTTGAGTGAGAAAATGAGGTACAGAAAAATTCGTTTTTATGTTAGCAATGAAACTAAAAATATACCAAATAATATTCATTTTTATGGAGAGATGTGTATCTATGTGTATATGACTGTAACACATGAGTTGAAGGAAAAATGAAATATAATACAGGTAGCCACTGGGTTGAGGAGAGGGCAAAGGACCTTACATTTAGCTGACGTGTTCTAACACTGTTTTTTAAAACAGAATATAATACTTGTGGGGTTTTTATTTTTTTATTTTATTTTTAAAATATAAATTTATTTATTTTAATTGGAGGTTAATTAGTTTACAATATTTTATTGATTTTGCCATACATCAACATGAATCCACCACAGGGATACACGTGTTCCCCATCCCGAACCCCACTCCCTCCTCCCTCCCCATACCATCCCTCTGGGTCGTCTTTTTTCCCGTTGTTTTTTGATACTTTTTAATTTCCAAAGATTATAAAAGGGCAGAATCTTGCTCTGCAGCAGCAATAGCTCATCCAAAAAGGACCCTGGACTGTGATGTGGTGGGTCCATCTGAACTGGCAGATCTCCCTGGAGTGGGTGCCAGGCTTGGGACTGTGGTGTCTCCCGAGACCCAGTGGGCTCTTGCAGTCTGGGACCTCGGAAAGCCATGTCTTCAAATAAAAACCTGTCCGCCTTTTCTCCGAGGCAAAGCCCTGGGTCCTCTCTCTGGCCTCTTTCTTCTCCCTCCCTCCCCACAGGCAAACAGTCCCCAAGAGCTGAAGTCCCGCTTTCCTCACAGCTTCCCCTCGCTCGCACTGCCCTCCTCTCTCTAATCCCTCTTGTGTAGATTCCAGGCTGGCCTCCCTAAATCCCGTGGTGCATGTCTGTCTCCCAGGTGTAAAGATTCTTGGTAGCCCCTTGTTGAGGCTGGGACAGAGTCTCAATAACTTAGCCTAACATTTGTGGTCCTCTCTTCAATCTGACTCCGGCCTTCATTTATTCTTCCCTTCTCCTTCCCTTCCTCCATTGACTCCTTTCCTCCAGTCTGTGGACAGGAATCTCTCACTAGAGCCGAATAGTCCACGTGGTGTTTCTGAAACCTATGGCTCACCTTCCCCTGGCTGGCCTGGAACGCCCTTCCCTCCTGCCTGGCCCTCGCTGGCTCCCCTGTGATCTGCTCTCAGTGATCAGTCCCCACTCTGAGCTCTCTCATCATGTATTATCCGTGCCCTCATGCACTCCTTTCATACCTACTATAAAATAATAATAAAGTAATAGCTACTGCTTATTGAGCACCTCCATGTCAGGTGCAGACAGAGTTACTAACTGAAGCCATTAGTTTGATGGAGGGCCGGAGAGATGAGAGCCCAGGAAATCGTTGGCAGGGTCCCAGCCATCCAGGCTGTGCCTGGAGATGGACTTTCTAGAGCATTCCTTGGGCACAAGACAGTCAAACACAAGAGGGTCTACTTGAAATCATTTGGGGGAGCGGAGATGGGCAATATGTGAAGAGGCCGTCTTCTCTGATGTCAAGAAGGGGCCAGGTTTGGGATACATCCGGCTGTTGTAACTGCCCCCTTGAGAACTACTTCCATGCTGACCCACAGAGGGTCTAGGACTCTAGCAACAGGGAAAGGAACAGAGGCCATCAGCCCGACTCTCCTCACTTGGCCCCACTCCCTGCCTACACGGCAGGCTCTGAAAAGCAGACTCTAGCAACAGGGAAAGAACAGAGGCCATCAGCCCGACTCTCCTCACTTGGCCCCACTCCCCTGCCTACATGGCAGGCTCTGAAAAGCAAAGAGCCCTGGGGTCCAGCTGCCTGGCTCTGGCAACCTCCTGCCCCACCTACGGGCTGCTCGCCCCGACAGCTTCTGGTCCTATGGGCACACTGCTCCTTCGCCCATTACTTGAAGCTGAAGTGGGTGAGCTCCTCAGCTGTCCAGGCCGCAAGATTCTCTTTCTACAGCCTACAGCCCGTCGTCTGCCTCCAGCATCTAGCTGTCTCTAGTCCTTTGCTCAAGGTGGTCACTGTGGTTCTTGTCTCAGGGCCCCAGCTTCCCATCAGCTTGAAGGGACAGGATGGAGGCGCAGGCCCTGGGCTAGTGGCCTGAATACGCTTTCATTTAGGGTTTTGCCTATTTGTCCAGATGGCTATATGTCCTTCAAGATAGGGCTCTCAGTCCTTAACACCAAACATCCTTAGAGAGAAAAGCAACAACCTGATCTCCAGAGAGAGCCAGGGGAATTGTCCCTGAATAGACCAGGGACCCAAGCCAGAGACACTCAAGGAGGCTGCAGGAGTCTGTCTCGGAGGCAGAGGACACTCGAAGAGCAGACTTCTGGCCTCAGTGTGGACGTGGCCCCCTTCAAAGGCCCAGCCTCCTGCCAGCCACCTGGGGCATCTGCCTCTTACCTGGAAGCTTCGGGAAAGGCAGTGCATTTGCGGGGGCACTCGGAATGCCATCAGCTTCCAGAATGGATGACGTGGAGTTTTCACGTGGCTGTTTTATTTTTACTCCATGTTTCTGGAGAAAGCCTAATGGCTTCAAGTGCTCCTCTCTGCTCGTGAAATTTAAAAGGGGGAACAAGAGCACGCATAATTATAATCCCACAGCAGGGCAATTGGCTTGCCTCTGACTATTAGGTCCCATTAAAGATGTAATATCTCTGGTGTCTCAGGAGAAATTCCTACTTATTTTGCTTAGTATTAGGGCAAATATTAGTTAGCATCAAAACAGGATGCAGTTAAGTCTAATCTGATGTCACCAGCAGAGCTTGCCTTATAAACAAAATAAGTGGCAATTACTTTCAAGCTGAACTAATGATTTTTTCAAGTGATTCCATTCAGTGTTCTTCAGAAACGTGCACCAAAGGAAGGTGTGTTCTAGGCAAGTGTGCAGGGTGTGCTTTTTAATCACACTTTATTTAAATGTACAAATGAAGGCTGCAGGGCCAGCTCGCTTCTCCTCCTCCCTAGGTTTTCCTGTGGGACAGTAATTAGGAAATATGACCTAATATAGGAAATGAGCATTGCTGCTTTTATGGGGATTTTAAACCAAATGGCTCTGCTCCGGTGACTGAAGGAGTTGCTCCCAAGAAGCCTGGTGGGCTGCTCCAGGCTGCCTGTAATTCAGACCTTTTGGAAAATGGCTCCTTGTTCCTCTGGGAAGACCTTTCTTGAGAGGAAGAGGGGGATGCCCGGGAGAGGGCCTGGGAGCAGGACCCTGGGTGAGGAGCGGCCCCAGCACTCAGCCTCGCTGTGCGTGACCAGGCAGGCTCCTCAGGGGGTAGCCTGGGGGCACTCCCCTCTTCCTCACTGAGGTCTTCCTGGCAGCCACTGGCTGCGTGTTCGGCTTTATTTCAGCCTTTAGCAGCTGGGCATTCAGCACATTCTCCAGAAGCAGAGTGTCCCCAGCCCAGAACCTCCTCAGCTTGCAAATGTCACCCCCAGCCAAGACTTTCGGTGCCTTGTTAAATGTGCCCCTTAGTCTGACATCCACACAGCTCTCAGAGGGCTATACCTAGGCCCTCCGGGGGATAGGCGGGGCCATCCATCCCTCTGTTCTTCTGGGAGAGGCAGCTGCTTTGGGGTCTCTCCCATGGGCGTTATCTCTGCAGCAGAGAGAGGGCCCCACCCCCTACACTGGCAGGCACTGGGGGACGGTGTGCAGGGCTGTGCCTTCAAGTGTCTGTGAGCTGAGCACTCATCTCCCGCAGGACCTGGTTCCACATCGGCTTCTCTGCAACAGCAGCAGCCAGGGCTGGGCCAGGCCCTGAAGAAATCTACAAGAGCTTCAGATTCTCTTCCCCTCCCAGGTTCCACCCTCTCTTCACGTAGCTCCATCTCATTACACCAACAAGGGGCACTCGGCATGGATCAGGTCTGGTGAGGTCCAGCGGCAGATTCGCAGAAGAATGGAGCCCAGATTCTACCTACACAGAACCTGCACTTCTAGTTTAGAGAAATGGTAACAGATAATTAACTGAAGACACCCAGGCTGAGATGAGTACCATGTGGTAGGTAGAAAGTGGTCTAGAGAGGCAATCATGTCCATTTGGGAGGATGAAGGAAACCTTCAGGAAGGAGGCAGCATTTGCGATCTTAAAGGTCAGATACAATTCCCCTTCGAGGAGCTGGTTTCCAGGGATGATATTCCAAGCAGAAGAAGCTGCAGGAGGAAAGACGTGGAGCTGGGACATGAGGGGCACTTAGACAATGCCAGGTTGGTGGCCAGATTAGTTTCATTTCTTTTATTGAAGCAATAGAAACCGCCGACTGGCTGGGGAGGCTACGTGGCACAGATCAGCGTGCCGCCATCGTGGGAGGAGGGTTGGGCACAGCAATGCAGGTGTCTGCGTGGGACAGAGGCCTGGGGTGGCAGCTGGCCCTCCAGGCTACTGCCTTGAGCGCCTCTGAGCTGTCAAGGGTCGGCTTGATCCCAGCTGCTACCCTGCCAGAACCCACCAACGGCTCCTCATTGTGCCCAGGGGAAGTCCAAATGCCTCTGCTTAGCTCGTCCTGAAAGTCTCTCCCTGAGCTGCCCTTTCCCCTTCCACCTGCTATTACCTTTTAGAAATAATTTCCTCTGACTCTGGCAGACCCTGCTTGGGAGCTGAGGTAGGCAGGTCAACTAAGCTCCCCACAGATCGCTGCTCTCCAGGAGCACAGAGCTGACACCCCGGCGCAGCCTTGCTTCCCTGGTCTGTGGGTAGACACCTGACCGGCTGTGCCTGATCACATTCTTCTAGGAACCTGGAGAAGGGCAGAGGCTGGGTCCCACAGGGAGGGCCAGTGAGGTCTGGCTGAAGATGCTGGAGATGCTGCTACCGTGCATTTTCTGCTTCCTGCTTCTTGGTTGTTCATGTCTTTCTCAGATTCCCTGAGATACGTGCACATGTAGAGATACAGATTCCCTCTGTATTACTTGAAAATAAGTATTTACATGCGACTCACTTCACGCCAAACACTCTGCAAGGCAGCTCTAAGAATGAGCCTAGGGCAATCTCAGGGAGTAGAGGAGGACTGGGGTCCCCGTAGAGGCTTGGACTCAGGAGGTGTCTCACGGTTGCCAGTCACTGAGCCCCTGCTCACTTGCCTGTGAAGTGGGCTCCGTGTGTGTCCCCTGACATGGAGGGTGCCACGGGACTCTGCTGTTAATCTCACTGACCCGTAGGAGCTGGCCACACTGGAGCCACTGGCTGCCAGATCCCAGCCTCACCAACTTGCCTCTGCAGCCTAGAGGTGGGAGGCAGAATGTCACTGAGAGGGCAAGGTCCAGTCCTAGCAAAGAAAGGGGGTGGCCTTGTTAGGTCAAGAAATATGCCCAGAAACAAATCTTGTAAGAAGTTCCGTCTACAGGCACACATGTTGGGAAGCATTTGGCCTGCCGCGTGGGTTGGTAGAAATAGAATGTAATGAAACAGCAGAGGCCAGCGGATCTTCACGAACGCGTCACAGTCAGCAGGAAGAATGTGTCTTGGTCAGCAAGATGGCAGGAGAAACAGGGCTGATAAAGAGGAAGGGTCGCTGCAGAGCTGATACTCTCAGTCTCCAGCGGGCGCCCAGTGGGAGATGGCGAGAAGCTATGTGGGTGGCAGTGATGCGCCTCCTTGGGGAGGGTCTGGGCTGCACGCTGAGGCGACACTGAGCCTGCCCTGAGGAGCAGGGGGTCCTGGCTGTGCCTGGGCACCGCGTGTGTGTCGGTCAGCCATGTGTGCACATGCTGCCTGGCCTGCCCGCAGAGTGGGCGGGGCTGCACTGTCTCCTGTGGCTTCTCTGAGCTGGTGCCACGCCAGGGGCAAGGGCAGCCCGCTGCCTTGACTGCTCCTTTCTGACCTTCACAGCGCAGAGCTTTTCCTCAGAAAGAGAGCAGAATACAGAAGCAGTCTCCCAGGGTCCGATCACATCACCCTCTACCTTTTGCCTTGAGATATTTGAGGGTCCTAGCCATCCACTCGACAACTATTTTAAGAGTCACAGGGTGTTATCAGCGAGCAGCAATAACATAGCGGGCTGCCTGGAATTTCCCCTGGTGTATATCTGGGAGCCAAAGCATTCCAACTCTCCCCCCTGGGAGATGGTCACACCCCCACAGGCACCAGCTTTTGGGTCTACTGACAGAGCTCGTTGAGTAGAAGAACAGAAGTATTATGTTCTCAAATGAATGTTTCATTGGTCACCTAATCTTAAGACTGGAAGGGCCTCCTTTTATTAATAAAATTCACCTAACAGTAACAGGGCTCAGAGAGGGACATTGACCTGTCTGGAGCTACTCAGCAGGCAGTGGGGTTTGGGGTTCTGATCGGCGGCCGCTGCACCACGGAGGCAGGCATAAGTAAGAACAGATGGATGGGTACCTCGGGGGAGGGCTGAGAATCAATGACTTCACGCTTTGCCCCAGTCCACAGGACACTGCAGAAGACTCTGGAAGCTAGAGCTATGAGAAAGTAAATCTTGAACCATTGAGATTCTGCTCCCAGCTTCCCACCTGGGCCTCCCGCCTCTGATGGCAGTGAGTGAGTGTGTGGAGCTGCAATCCATCCTCAGGCTGGCTGAACTCATCCCTTAATTTATTGGCCAGAGTCTGTCCCATGTACCAGTCCCTCTGTATTCCTGACACCCTTTCTCACTCCTAGGCAGCCAAATTTGTTGCTTTTCAGGTTCCAGAGCTGAAAATGGGGGCAGGACGATGGCGTGGCTGTTAGCATAGGTTACAGCATACACGCTACATGCACGCTGAGTCGCTCAGTCGTGTTCAGCTCTTTGCGACCCTGTGGACTGTAGCCACAGGCTCCTCTGTGCGTGGGATTCTCCAGGCAAGAATACTGGAGTTGGTTGCCATCTTCCCTTCCAGGGGAGCTTCCCAACCCAGGGACTGAACCCACGTCTCTCACGTCTCCTGCACTGGCAGGCGGGTCCTTTACCCGCACCTGCACCGCCTGGGAAGCCACAGAGCGTCACATCGACCGCGCTCGAATCCAGGCCCCACTGTGAGGCTGTGTTTGGCTTGGTCCTCTGTGTGCAAACGGTGATCCTTAGAGTGCATCACGCATGTCGTGGGGCTGAACGGGGAGACGGGTGTGCAGCCCAGGGCGCGGTGCCTGCCGCACAGCATGGAGCCCACTGGCCTCGGACACTGGCGGTCTCCTGGAGAAGGGCAAAGAGGCTTCAGAGGCCAGAGGACCTGAGGGCACGTCCCAGCTCTCTCCACATGTCCGCTGTGTCCTTGGGCACGTCCCTTTGTCTCTCAGCCTCAGCTTTCCAACGCTTCCTGATGTGTCAGAGCTGCCACACAGATACCTGCCTTGTAGGAGAAAATTTGAGGGTCCGTGTGATCGCATACTTGGTGACACCTCTTTTATCTTTAATTTTATGACATCTGACGCCAGTGTTAATATGTGTTAAGGTTTGGCTGACTGAAGCGGAAACGATAAAGTAACTGTATTTGCTGCATGTATTTGGAGATACTCATTCAAGCTCATCAGGGAAACTTTCTAAATTCAGATTCATTGTGATCTGTTCGGACTTATTTGTTCGTATGTTTGTTTATTCTGGGTTCCTGAGACGCACAATAAAGTAAGAGCTGAAAGTGTCCTGGAAGGAGATCAGAGGCATCAGAGAAGGAGCGTGAGGTCGGGGTGTTTATTGCCTCAGATCCCTCCTGGCAGTTGCCTTGTGCTTATGATGTGCAAGAGCTTGTCCCTCCCTTCAGGGCTCGCCGTCATCGGGGCTGATAGCCAGGCATAATGACAGGCAATGACCGTACAGGGAAGCTGAGCGGCAAAGGTCCAAGGCGAAGCATCCTCAGGTCTCTGTGACCCGAGTCCAGCATGTGGTCTGTCCTGCCAGCGCAGGGGTGCAGCCTGTGTGGAATGCCAGGCCACTAAGCCAGCTTGTCAAGCATGCTGGCGACACACATCCAAGGAAGGAGAATTCCGTTTTGTCCAAAGGCGATCACAGGACCAGAGGCGTGAGCTGCTCACTGTCTCTACGCGAACAGAGTCTCAACAGCCATTTGGCTTCACTTCTACATTTACCAGACGCTACAGCTCTCATTTTCCCTTCCAGCAATTAATAGAGGAGGCAGCTAGAGCTATTTCAGGGAACATGAGGAGCCACTCAAAGTGGCCAAATTGTTAGCAGTCAACAATTTGCTTGGAAATACAACACAGCAATAAGACTTCATTCCAGGGCAGCCGCACTTCCAACGCAAAGGTGGTACGTGTAAGCGTGCACGTGTGTTTTTTCTCTCTTGAGAAAGTAAATTAGCTAATACCAAAGAAGCCGTTAGAACAGAGTCTGGCACGAAGCTCTGCATAGTTGTCACATATTGTGTTTATTATGTGCGAGAGTTTGTCCCTGCCTTCAGGGTCGCTGGGGCCAGCGAGCACCCAGGAAACAGGTGCTCTCCTCAGGTTAACCCTTGCGCTACCTTTACCAAGGATGATTTTCCTTTGTCTCATCAGGTGTTGTAAAAGGCACAGGTTTTAGAGAGACAAGCCCAGGTTGGGATTCTGGTTCCCCTTTATATTAACTTTGATAGAGCCCCCAGCTCTCTCCAGCCAACCCTGATATCTTCCATGTGGGCCTCCCGCACTGTTGGAATGACTTCAGCTGGCTGTGTGGGGAGGAGGAGCTCATCGCCCCTCAAGCTCTGGGCCAGATGCCTCGTCCGCCAACACTACATGCTGAGAAATGGTGCCTGATTCCACCTTCCTGAGGCCTTGCTCCTTTTCACCACTGTGCCCGGAGACCCTGATCTCCTGGGGGTGGGACTCTTTCCAAGTGTAACACTGATACAGGGGTGAGACCCATCCCTGAACTGAGCTTAGACAGCCCACTCACATACACACTGTTGACAGCTCAGGGGAGACTCACATGGAGCACCACCCTGCAAAAACTGAGGTCACTTACTGATTTTCCTTTTCTCGAAGTTTCTCTCCAGACGCCTTGCACTCCTCCCGCCTGTTGGCCCGTCCCTCAAGGGCCTCCACTGGCTTCTCACTCCTCTGTTGCTGCTGCACCTCCCTCCTCCTGTCTGCACTAGAAAACACACGAACTCCAAGTCCTTCTCCCCAGAGTTGTATCCAAGTCATTTGGGCGCTCAGCAAGCAAGATGGCCTTTTATTAAATGGCATTCCCTTTTGCGAGAAGACAGCTAAGGATACAAAGGACAAAGTTTTTTATTCTGTTGTTTGAGTGGCTTTTGTTTGTGTTTCCCTCCCAGGATGAATCTCACACAAATCCTTGGGTGCAAGGAACTCTTCTGGGAGGTGAGGCCCGGGAGCAGGAAAGGAGGAGGGAGGAAGGGGAGACTGGGAAAAAACTCATAAAATGTGTACAGCATGGTGATTTCTGTGTGTTCGGCAGAGGCTGACCTCTGCAGGAATCTCCGTGAAGCATTGCCTGTCAGAATTGTCTGCTTAAAAATCAACAGGCTGAAGGATGTGCGTTCCTGTCCCTCATCCTTTGAGTTGCCCAGAAAGTAGTTACCACCCTCCACCCCACATTTCCAGACTGCTTATGAGCTAAATGGGATGCCACCTCTACAAAGAAAGCTCAGAAGCAGAGGCAAAGAGACCCAAGGCACGCGTGCTTGGAACAGTCCACCTGCTGTGGCGGAAAGCGGGGGTGGCCAGGTCCGTGTGGAGCAAGACGCCGGTGGCATCTCCTGCACAGTGGAGCACGTGCAATGGCGCGGCGGCTCTTCCTCCCCCTCCCCTGCCCGTCCCCTGACCCTTCACACGGCTGGCTCATGAGATGCTGACCACACCTGGACTCCCGCCAGGGCTCTCTCTTACCCTGGGATTCCACTTCCCTACCCTACGAAACATGGTGGATGGAGGGCATGCTGTGCCCCGTGGTAACGCCAGGAGCAATGATGGATGAGCTGGAGGCTGTCTTCAGCTCTCAGGAGGCGGAAGAAGAAGGGCCAAGGAGGAACTCTGTGCCTGTGCGGCCTGGGGGTGATCAGTGGCCAGGAGGAGCCAACTGCCAGCCTCTTGTGCTGCTGTGACTGCACGAGCCCTGGGATGAGAGGAGAGGTAGGCAGGGAGGATGTGGAGGAGCTGTCCCTTCAGGGGTCTTTGTTACCAGCAATCGGCTGAGCCAGCTCTGGTGCAGAGTGTGCATGAACCCCCTTTTCTGGTCATTGAGGGGTGGAGGTGGAGGTGAGATGAGGGCCAGGCCCGGGAGCTGCCCAGCTTGAGGAAGTGGGAGCACAGGAGTGGGCCCAAGCCAGGCACAGGTGGATTTGGGGCCAGACCCCTCTGGGCGGCCCAAGGAGCACAGAAGCACAGACACGTTCTGCTTCTGAGGCGGCCGGGGCGTTGGTGAGGACCGTGGCTGGGGCAAGGGCGAGCGGGCGCTGGTGAGGACCGTGGCTGGGGCACGGGCGAGCGGGCGCTGGTGAGGACTGTGGCTGGGGCACGGGCGATCGGGCGTGGGTGAGGACCGTGGCTGGGGCAAGGGCGATCGGGCGCTGGTGAGGACCGTGGCCTGGGCAAGGGCGATCGGCGTGAGGCCTTGCCATGGTGTGCAGCCCTGTACTGGGCCCGTGAGGGCGCTTCAGCGTGGGCAGGTGTTCCTTGCCACCCGGGCGTCAGCTCACACAGTGCCAGGCAGGCCTTGCTGTGCGCATCACCCTGATCTGATAGACAAGAATCTGCAGCCAGAGAGGTCATGTGACTGGCTTAGATGACACTGTGTGTAACTGGGGACGTGGATCCTGGGACTCAGACAGTCTGGGTCCAGCGTGGGCTCCTGACCATGCATGACCCTGCTTCTTTCTTGAGCTTGCGCTGCTGTATGACAGCCTTGTGGGACTGCAGCTCATCCTGCAGCTGGTGAGGACCGCGGCTGGGGCACGGGCGATCGGGAGCTGGTGAGGACCGCGGCTGGGGCATGGGTGATCGGGCGTGGGTGAGGACCGCGGCTGGGGCACGGGCGATCGGGCGTGGGTGAGGACCGTGGCTGGGGCAAGGGTGATCGGGCGCTGGTGAGGACCGTGGCCTGGGCAAGGGCGATCGGCGTGAGGCCTTGCCATGGTGTGCAGCCCTGTACTGGGCCCGTGAGGGCGCTTCAGCGTGGGCAGGTGTTCCTTGCCACCCGGGCGTCAGCTCACACAGTGCCAGGCAGGCCTTGCTGTGCGCATCACCCTGATCTGATAGACAAGAATCTGCAGCCAGAGAGGTCATGTGACTGGCTTAGATGACACTGTGTGTAACTGGGGACGTGGATCCTGGGACTCAGACAGTCTGGGTCCAGCGTGGGCTCCTGACCATGCATGACCCTGCTTCTTTCTTGAGCTTGCGCTGCTGTATGACAGCCTTGTGGGACTGCAGCTCATCCTGCTTCCATGCGAGCCCTGCTTCTAGACATAGTCAGTGATGGGCAGAGTCAGCACTTACTGCTCCGAAGCTCAGACTTCCTGTTTAGGGCTCAGGAATGACCTGGACCCCTAGGGGCTCAGCCCCAGATGCTAGGATACGGCTCAGTTTTCTCTGTTGTTTATTTTTAATCAGAGAACTGTTTCTCCAGCCCAATACTGCTCACATCTTCCTGCCTGTTTTTGATCATGGGCTCCGCATATTTTCCTCATATCCCCCCAACTCCCAACTTTAATTAGAGAGCAGATTGGCTCACAGCCTCGTCCCTGGCATCGGCTCCCCCGGCACTCCCTGTGCCTGAGTCTCGGCTCTTTCCAGAGAGAACGACCCGAGCATATGAGGGATGGCTTAGAGCTCAGGTAATCAGCGGGATGGACCTCTGAGGAGAGGAGAGGATGACGCCCCCCCCCAGAACCACAAAAGCTGCACAAGAGACGATGCCTGACCCTGGAGAAAGCTCTTCCCAACTGCTCCGAGCAGGCAAAGCTCAGAACAGGATGTGATGAGAACACTAAACTCCAGTGGAAATGACAGAAGGCTGTCGATAAACGGTAGATATTTGTCCCAACTGAGACTTAACACAGAAGCTTGACACAAACGGCACCTTAGTGACTTGCATAAAATAAAATGGAATGAAGTCTTGAAAGCAAAGGAAAAATACATAAAACATCGCTCAGTTCCATGACTTAGGTTGCCGTGCATTTTCAACAAGGTTGGATTTAGGTTTTGTGAGCGGAAGTCACCAGGGGGTTGGTTGAAAGCAGGAAGTGATTCTCCCATGAAACTCTTACTAGAAAAATCTTCTGGGGAAATCTCACCACAATGCCCACTTGCCAGTCTGGCCACGATTGGCAGGCATTTGCTGGTGACCGAGGTAGATAAGGAAAGAAGAAGGAAATATGGAGAAGGAAATGGCAGCCCACTCCAGTGTCCTTGCCTGGAGAATCCCAGGGACAGGGGAGCCTGGTGGGCTGCCGTCTATGGGGTCGCACAGAGTCGGACACGACTGAAGCGACTTAGCAGCAGCAGCAGACAGCATACTGGAGAAGGCAATGACAACCCACTCCAGTGCTCTTGCCTGGAAAGTCTCATGGACGGAGGGGCCTGGTGGGCTGCAGTCCATGGGGTCGAGAAGAATCGGGCATGACTGAGCGACTTCACTTTCACTTTTCACTTTCATGCCTTGGAGAAGGAAATGGCAACCCACTCCAGTGTTCTTGCCTGGAGAATCCCAGGGACAGGGGAGCCTGGTGGGCTGCCGTCTATGGGGTCGCACAGAGTCGGACACGACTGAAGCGACTTAGCAGAGGTAGATAAAGAATCTGCCTGCCAATGTAGGAGATGTGGGTTCAGTCCCTGGGCTGGGAAGATCCCCTGGAGAAGTAAATGGCAACCCACTCCAGTATTCTTGCCTGGGAAATCCTATGGACAGAGGAGCCTGGAGGGCTACAGTCCCTGGGGTCGCAAAAGAGTCAGACACGACTTAGCCCCTAAACACAACAGCAAGAAGGTGGACTGGACTGAGGGCTCTTTTAGGAGTGAGACCACTACTGTAACGTCAGTAGCAGTCTGGCAAACATAGAAAAGCTGAGTGGAGGAGACACTGACTTTCCCACAGGTTAATAACCAAACAAAGCTATTGTTTCCATGTTGCTGCTTCTTTACCATCATCTTTCCCATGAATTTTGTGACCGTCCTGTGTAAACAGATTTTGTATATTGTTTTCTCCTCAAGTGGCCTTCTCCATGCTAGCCTTTTGTCAGACTTACTGTTATTAATTGTACTCTAGCCTATCAAATGTTTGTGTCCCCTGATTCGGAGTGTTCCTCTTTGAACATTTGGGTTATTCCTAATTTTTCACTAGTAAAGGTATATTTTGTGCATTGGGCTGGTTTCCACCTTTGAGATCATATCTTTGGAAAAGATCCCCAGTACAGTTCACATGGCAAAGAACACAGTCATTTTGGAAGCTTTTGTTGAAAATGACCAACTGACCTTCTCAAGGAGGCCCTTTTTAGTTAGTTACCATCCCTGGGCAACCATGAAGTTGCCATCGGGTGCCCCCTTACAGCAGAGGCTTGGCTTCTCTTTGTTACTTTCTGACCCCATTCATTTATTCAATATTCCTTGAGCCCCTGATATAGAACAGGATTTTCTGTGTGTGTAGTGCAAACAAAAATGAATCTGACATCCTTGTTGCTCAGAGAACACACAGTCTAGATGAGAGGGCAGGTGGAGCAGCAGCAGCCAGGCACCCTGTTTCCCGGGTCTGCGGCTGCCCAGGAGACGTCCGTGGTCTTGCTCCCACTACACCCAGTGAGCTCCTCCCAGGCTCCTGCCTTCCCCTTGTTCCCTCTCCTCCCACCTCCTTCCCAGTGCCTCTTGAAGGACCCTTGTATTCATATCACATGACTCTCAATGCTCGAGTTCATAATGTGCTTTCAGCTTCCTATCCAAACCATTCTACCTTCTTCAGATTGACCAGGTAGTCAAATTGCCTAATTTGTTTTATTTCCTGGGCTTCTGATTTTTTTTCTCTGCATCCCAGGGACCCTTTCATGGGCTCCCAGAGCCTCTGAGCTGTTTTCTCCATATGTCTTAGGCTATCTTGAGTTTCTTCATCCCCAGCCTGGAGTGCAGAGAGGATATTTGCAGAGGCTGCAGCAGCGTAGCAGCGTGTGCAGAAGCCCCTTGGAGCAATTCCACCATCACCATGCTTCTCAGATGGCCTTTGGGAAAAGATGTGGGCAATAGCCTTTCAGAGAATTAAACAAATTAGTGTAGTTTGGGGAAAAGAAGTTTGTTTCCTTGCAGCTCCGTTAGGTGCAAGCTGCTGGCCTGGAGTTTTAATGTTCTCTTCAATTTTTCTGTGTCATAACCTGCTTTGAGGTATGAACTGTTCATTTAGTTTGATTCCCCTCTTTTTTTCCCCGACTCTTGCACAGAGGTAAAGTTGAGAAGGAAGTCGTTTCTTCTCGGTCCCGGAGGACTGTAACAGCAACACTTTAGCTTGCCTCTAATTACAACCACCATGACAGTTCATATGTTGTAGCAATAAAAATAACCATAACCCTTACATAATCATCAAAGTTAAGCAAACAGCCCCTCACTGCACCATAATGTACAGGTAGTTGCTAATAATCCAGGAACAGCATTGGGGCATTCAAGGAACATCTTTCCTATCTCCACAGTTTCTTAAACAACTTATGAGACATATTTTTATTAAGTATATGCAAGGCAGATGATCTTAAACCTCAAGAAGAGTGTGCATAATAATTGTGTACTCTTCTAATGCTCTCCAAAGACCTATTCAGAGTCCATTCTGAAAGACAATAATATATCAAGAAGTTCTGCAAACTTCCTCCTAATGAAGACATGCCAATTTGAGACCAAGAATGTGGCCTCTAAGGACAAAATAACCACCGCTCTCAGTCTCTCGGTGTTTTGCTACTTTATTTCAGAGTGATTCAAAATCTAATTAAATTTCTAAACTCTAATGAAATTACAGAAGAAAAATCATTTAGGATTATATTATGTACAATACTCACAGCTGAAAATTACAGTTACCCTCTTTCACCAGGATGGAGTCACCTGGGAAAACCCTTGTTATTTATTTATCCACCATATAAATCTGACACTTCTCTCACTATTTACAGGTTGAAGGTAAAGCTGAATTAATTAAATGTATATATCCTGAACAGCAACAGATAGGTGGGGAGGGAGTCCAGAAGAGAACTGGGCTGAGATTTTCTTAGGCAAGAAAGGCTGGGATTGGGTGAATAATGGCTGACAGTAGATCCTGTCTAAAGGAGAAGATGCGCAGAGTCTGGGATCTCTTGGGAGCAGAAACATCGCAGAGCTTTAGAAGATGAGCCCAGGGTGTAGGATGTTCTTTCAAGTTATGTTTGGCTTTGAGAATCCTTAGCTTATTTTTCTGCAGGTAAGTGAAGACCTTGCTACCAGAAGTTTGCTTAGGGATGGTGGCCTGAGTTTCCATTTTCAAAGGGCTCAGTAATGTGATCCATTCAGACTAATATCATTAGCTTTTGAGTCTTTAGCAGCTGATTAGCAATTTCCAGGAATGCATCTGCTGAGTGTTTTTTTTTTTAATTTCTGTGAATAGAGAGTGTAGAAGGTGCCTCCATAGATACAAGGATTATCTTGTATTGCGACAAGTTGGGCTGTGGTGGACTTGGATTTCTGGGAATATAGACTAAGTAATTCAGATCTTTACTCTTATTAAGAATGACTGGAGATGCTAGACAAAAAAATAAATTTTAAAACATCTGTTTAAAGTTGTCAGAGAGCTAACAGGCAACGAAGTGTGAGAACAAGATCTGGGAGAAGAAACTCCAAATGTGCGTGGAACTTGACAATTTTTTCTCCTGGAGGCATCTTTCAAATCCAGAAGAGGTGACTGGGAGACTGAGAAGGGAGGAGAGCTGTCAGTAACTTTGAGGGGGTAAAACCAGAACCCACTAAGAAAGAGGACCCTTGGAAGCCCTCCTAGCTTTGGGTCTGGATGCTAAAGGGTTAATTCCTAGCAGAAACAGTGGACCGGAATAAACTGTCCCTCAAAAGGAGGAAAGTCCAGCTTTCATTCATGTTAGTCTCTGGCATGGCATTCAGTGTTGGAATTTTTGCTAGTGAAGCCTAGGATACTGTCAGAAGAAATACAAATCTACCTGAAGGAATATAATATCATCCTAAACTTAAAAGTATTTGTTTCTCTAATGTTCATATGCAATATCAAGGATTCAATAATACAACCAGGTATATGAAAATGTAAAACACACTGGAAAGAAAATAAAAACAAGAAAAATAAATATAATGAATTAAATTGATAGATTTTTCTGGTTTTAAGTCATTCTTGAATTCTTTGAGTAAACTCTATTTCATTACAATTTATTAGTTTAAAAGTAAATAGTTGATTTGTTAATATTTTACAAAAATCTTTTATCTATATTCATATGTGAATATTTGTTTTAATACTGTCCTTATCTGATTTCAGCATCATTAATATGAACTTTTATTAAAATGAGTAGGACAGATTTAGTCAATTCTTCTCTGTGAAAGTTTGTATAAGAATTATTTGTTCCTGTAGAATTTGGTGGAACTCATAAGCACATGTAAGCATGGGTTTTATAAAGGTGGGATGTCTTTGATCAATGTCTCAGTTTTCTGGATGACTATAGTACCTTTAATTTGTCTGTGTTTTTCTTATGTTAATTTTGACATTTTATATTTTTATCAATTTTTGTCCATTCTTTGAGGTTTTTAACTTGCTTTTGTAGATCTTTATAAAAAATTTAAAAACCTCTCAATTATGCAATCAGTTCAGTTCAGTTGCTCAGTCATGTGTGACTCCTTGTTATAGCATCTTACTTATTTTTATGTTATTTCTCTTTCCCCTTTGCTAAGTCTTGCTAGAGGTCTATTGTATCAGCATTTGTAAAGAATCAGCATTTCAGGTTTCTCCCCCTCTTCCTAACCTCAGTAATAAATCCCTAAATTTTATGCAGGGTGCAAAGAGGAAAGACTTCATTCCCAGTCTTTTTGCATCTAAGTCTGATCATGATTAGTTTTTGCCAATATGATGTAAGATGAGGCGTGCTACAAAATTTGTGTTCTTCCTTTTCTGAGTGTGAACGTGTGAGTGTGAGCTTATTTATTCAGACTGTGTACTTCTCGCTTATTTTTGTCTACTCGATGTCTCAGTTTCTAGAATAGATACATGACATTCTCCGAGTATAATTGCTTCTTTCTCTCTGCAGTTCTTTCCATTGCTCCTTTATATGTTTTGAGATGATGTTTTTAGGGGCCGGCATACGCATGGTTATTACACTTTCTTTCATCATTTTCACCATTATGTGTAATATCCATCTTTTCACTTAGGTGATTTTGCACCTTAAATTCTGCTTTATTCAGTGTTAAAATCACTACCCCGTTTTTTATGTTTTTCTGCTAAATTTTTTGTTTCTAATTTTCAACTTTTCACGAATTTCTTTCTAAAATAGATCTTTATTTAGCAACAAATAAACAACATATTACAGAATTTAAAAAGATTTAATGTTCATGTTTATCTTATAGTTATCTATACTTACATATTTAACTTTTTATTGAAGTTCAGTATGCATACAGAAAATGTGCATAAAAAAATATAGGGAGCTAAAAGAATTTTTAAAAAGCATGGCTCATCCCCAGCACTGTTTCTCCCTCCAATATCTTTGCCTTTTTCCCCATCTCAAGTCATACTGTTTAGTAAGCAGTATCTTAGCAGGAATATTACGCATGGAGTTAGATCTTTGAGTTTGTGTAAGGAAGGAGATATTCCATTTTCAAAATATTTATTTATATGATGCTATCTTTTAACACCAAAGAAATTGGTGTTTATGCTAATTTCTTGTGATTCCAGGGCAGAATCTTAACTGCAAATTGAGAATTTGTAGATAACTTGAGGCTTACTTCCTAAGCAGAGAAGCCAGGAAAGATTTTAATTCTTTCTGAGAAAATAAGGTGGAATGGGCGACATCTGATGTTTGCTAGCGTTCTCTAAGCTTCTTGCGTCACTGAAGATGTCCAGATAGCCGACAGTCTTTTACTCAAGTTGAAGTTAAGAAACAGGCATCTGGGTTGTTTGTGTTTTTACCAGTCTTCAAATTTGATAAATGCCAACTTTTGCAACCTTCTAAAAGCTGCGGCTGAGAATGAAGTTCTTCTTTTCGATAGTGAGGGAAACGCTGCATACGCCAGTTCCCTAACTGTCACACGGTATGCAGATGGCTAAGCACGGGTTACCTTGAAAGCCCACCCTGAGCAAGAGGCTCTGTCCCTAGAACTCTCTTTGAACTGGGCTCTTAGCAAGCCATGCCTATGTTTCTTTGACCAGGAGCCCCTGAGCCAAGGGGGTTTTATGGTGTCCATGGCTTCTTCAAAGTCTCACTGGTAGATATCCAGCTCCTTAACTCCCCTGAAGCACTGGAAAAAATCTGAGAATGAAAATTCCTTTTTGGTTTTGGTGGTTTCATTTTTTTCAAGATTGATTACTTTAACAATGAATTTTGCATTAGTACCTTAACGGACTTTATCCTTTTTATGATGACCTAGCCATATTTGAGAAAATTTAGAATTGCAATATTATTCTTGGATCAGTAACAGAACTGTATACAGCCACGCAGAGATAGGGGAAAAAATTAAGCCATGTGTAAGTTAAGGCATAAATAACATATGTGTGTGTGTGTATATATATATATTTGGCTGTGCCACATGGTTTGTGGGATCTTGGTTCCCTGAGCAGGAACTGAACCCAGGTCCTTGCACAGAGTCTTAAACATCGGACCACCAGGGATCCCAAATGTTTATAATCAGAAAATAATATTGAAACCACATCACATGTATGGTGAGATTTATGGACCACATTCACATATGAGATTCTCTGTGGATCATCCCCAAACGCACACATATTCCTACTTATTTCCGTATTTCCGACTTGCTTCACTCTGTACAGTAGGCACTGGCCTCACCCACCTCACTAGAACCAACTCAAGTGTGCTCCTCTCCATGACCGAGGAATATTCCCTTGTGTACGTATACCATGACTTCTTTGTCCGTTCCTCTGTCGATGGACATTAGGTTGCTTCCATGTCCCTGCCGCTGTAAGCAGTGCTGTGAGAGACAGGAGCGCACTCGCGCCTTTTAGAGTTGTGGTGTTCTCAGGGTACATGCCCAGTACTGGGATTGCTGGGTCATGTGCCGGTTTTATTCCTAGCTTTTAAAGAAATATCCCCATTGACTGCTCTCCACAGTGGCTGCCTCGATTTACAGTCCATCCAGCAGTGCGAGAGAGCTCCTTTCTCCACATCTTCTCCAGCGCTCATTGTTTGCAGATTTTTTGATGACGGTCATTCTGACTGGTGTGAGTGATGCCTTATTGCAGTTTTGATTTGCATTTCTCTAAGCAGAGGAACCAGAGATCAAATTGCCAACATTCGCTGGATCATGGAAAAAGCAAGAGAGTTCCAGGAAAACATCTATTTCTGCTTTATTGACTATGCCAAAGCCTTTGACTGTGTGGATCACAATAAACTGGAAAATTCTGAAAGAGATGGGAATACCAGACCACCTGACCTGCCTCTTGAGAAACCTGTATGCAGGTCAGGAAGCAACAGTTAGAACTGAACATGGAACAACAGACTGGTTCCACATAGGAAAAGGAGTACGTCAAGGCTGTATATTGTCACCCTGTTTATTTAACTTATCTGCAGAGTAATCATGAGAAATGCTGGGCTAGAGGAAGCACAAGCTGGAATCAAGATTGCCGGGAGAAATATCAATAACCTCAGATATGCAGATGACACCACCCCTATGGCAGAAAGTGAAGAGGAACTAAAAAGCCTCTTGTTGAAAGTGAAAGAGGAGAGTGAAAAAGTTGGCTTAAAGCTCAACATTCAGAAAACAAGGATCATGGCATCTGGTCCCATCACTTCATGGGAAATAGATGGGGAAAGAGTGGAAACAGTGTTAGACTTTATTTTTTTGGGCTCCAAAATCACTGCAGATGGTGACTGCAGCCATGAAATTAAAAGACGCTTATTCCTTGGAAGGAAAGTTATGACCAACCTAGATGGCATATTGAAAAGCAGAGACATTACTTGCCAACAAAGGTCCATCTAGTCAAGGCTATGGTTTTTCCTGTGGTCATGTATGGATGTGAGAGTTGGACTGTGAAGAAGGCTGAGCGCCAAAGAATTGATACTTTTGAACTGTGGTGTTGGAGAAGACTCTTAAGAGTCTCTTGAACTGCAAGGAGATCCAATCAGTCCATTCTGAAGGAGATTAGCCCTGGGATTTCTTTGGAAGGAATGATGCTAAAGCTGAAACTTCAGTGCTTTGGCCATCTCATGTGAAGAGTTGACTCACTGGAAAAGACTCTGATGCTGGGAGGGATTGGGGGCAGGAGGAGAAAGGGACGACCGAGGATGAGATGGCTGGATGGCATCACTGACTCGATGAACGTGAGTGTGAGTGAACTCCGGGAGTTGGTGATGGACAGGAAGGCCTGGCGTGCTGCGATTCATGGGGTCGCAAAGAGTTGGACACAACTGAGCGCCTGAACTGAACTGAACTGAACTGAACTGAATAATGAGCAGTGTTGAGCATTTTGTGTGTATGTTTATTAGCTGTCTGCATGTCTTCTTTGCAGAAACGCCTGTGTAGGTGTTCTGTCCGTTTTTTGACTGGGTTGTGTGGTTTTTTGTTATTGAGCTGAACCACTCTTTAGTTGTAAAAGGTTTTGAACCAGAGGGCTGCCCTACTGACCACGCTTCCCTGCAGTCTTTCCCTTTCTTTCCCTGGCAACAGGTATCATCTACACCAATGTCCTCATGAAACTCAAGCAAGATGATGACGGTGAAGGCACACAGTTACTGGTATAGACCCTCCTGCCCTCTTACTGTTTCGTTAAAAGCATGAGCCAGTTCAGGTTGGTTACTATTTTCTACTTGTCGTGTTCTTATTTTTAATTTTCACTATTGTATGGTGAGCGTGTTTTGTATGCACAGCCTCGTGGGTGGTGCTGGTGGTTTAGTCACTAAGTCGTGCCTAACTCTCGCGACGCTATGGACTGCAGCCTGCCAGGCTCCACTGTCCATGGCATTTCCCAGCAAGAATAGTGAGTGGGTTGCCGTTTCCTTCTCCAGGGGATCTTCCTGACCCAGGGATCGAACCCGTGTCTCTTTCATTGCAGGCGGATTCTTTGCTGCTGAACCACCGGGGAAGCTATATATACATCCTTGTACATTTGTCCAATTCTTGCCTTAAACTATGTTTCTTACAGTGGGATTAATGAGTCAAAACTTGTGTAAGCTTTTAAAGCTGTAGATGCTTATGACTAGAATGGTTGGAACAATTTAAAACTTATCAAACAACTGTGCCAGTATCTACATTTATTTTAATTATGCAATCTTTAATAAATAAACAATTCTCTTTAACGCCTGTGAATTATGAAGAAGTAGACTATATAATTATGATTCAAATCTTTTGGTCCTTGTCAAACTTCGGGGAGAGGAAGGGATGCTATTATAACTGCACAGAGATAACGGACATTATCGGGACTTACCTGGGCAAAACTCAGCATCTGGCCTTCCCACTAGTGAAGCATAGTAACCCACGCTCCTGACTAGGAATTAAGGAGCTAGCATGTTGCCTCTGCTGCCCACCTCATACTCCTTCCCTGACACCTCATCTCCTGAACTTTTTGTTTATAATTTTAATGATTTTTAGAAATACTATTCAATGAAAAACATGTGTGTGTTCTCTGGGTTCTTTATTGTTAGCTTGCTTGCTTCTGCACGCCATGAACATGGCGTCGCTCTGCCCGTCACCTTCGCAATTTGATTTTCTCACACATTGGGTTTGGCGTTTTATCTAATTGTCTCTGTCCGTGTAGTTCGCTTATGATTTGTTGTTCAGTTGCCCAGTCGCGTCCAACTCTTCACGACCCCATGGACTGCAGCACACCAGGCTTCCCTGTCCATCACCGTCTCCCTGAGTTTGCTCAGACTCAAGTCCATGGAGTCAATGATGCCATCCAACCATCTCATCCTCTGTCACCCCCCTTCTCCTCTTACCCTCAGTTTTTTCCAGTCTTTTCCAATTTATTAATAGTTCCATAATATTCCATTGTAAAATTCATCAGAATTATTTACCCACTCTCTTGTTGATGGATTTTTTTTAGTTCTTTCAAGATATTTTTGGCTATCACAAATTAGGCTCTGTGAATATTCTTTTCTATGTCTCTGAATGTACAGGTGTAAGGGTATATCTGGTTATACCTTCAGGAGTAGAATTGTTGAATCACATGGTAAATCTTCAACTTCACCGGAGAATAAAAATTGTTTCCAAAAATGTTATATCATATTTTTTCACATTCTCAGCTTAACTTAAGCATTACCCAATATTTTCACCCATCCTCATTAAAATATTAATCAACAAATAAAAATGTGATACATTTCAAGTGTACAACTTGGTGTTCCGATGTATGTATACATTGTGAGTTAACATATCTGTCCCCTCAGCGTGTGTGGGCATGCGTATCGAGAACAGTTAAGATTTACCATCTAAACAGATTTTAAGTACAGAATAAAGTGTTGTTAACTATATTTGCATTGCTATGCATTGGATAACCACACTTTTAACTCATGCCTTTTTAAGTCCTTCACTTCTAAGCATTTACATCCACTCATTTCCTTTTAATTATTATTTTACTTGCAGTCCACAAATCTGATACAAGACGTTTTCATTATCATTCAGTGCTAGCTGTTTTTAATTTTCATTGTAACATTTTCTTTGACTTATCAGTTACTTAGAAACGCATTTTTAAATTTCTAAACATGGAAACTTAAATGTAGTTTTGACCACTGTTCCCTAATTCAGCTGCACCATGGTAAGAAATATGGGCTGTTTGGCATCTATTCTTTGAAATGTTTGAGAATGGCTTCCTGGTTCAGATTTTTTTTTGTAAATATTGTATATATGGTTGAAAAGACAATTTTCTGTTTTTTTGGACCAGCCTTCTATTTAAGTGTGGTACATCAATACGTGATTAAAAATCTTCCCTATACTTATTTTTTTACGAAGTCTCCCACAATCTTGGCGGATTTGACAGTTTTTCCCAACTAGTACTGGGCTTTGCAGGTGGTGCTACTGGTAAAGAATCTCCTGCCAGTGCAGGAGATGCAAGAGACACAGGTTCGGTTTCTGGTTGGGAAGGCCCTCTGGAGTAGGAAATGGCAACCCACTCCAGTATTCTTGTCTGAAGAATGCCATGGACGGAGGAGCCTGGCGGCTACAGTCTGTGGGGCTGCAGAGCATCAGAGGTAACCAAGCAGCAGGAGCAGCTCGACTAATACCGTAGACACGCGTGTCAGTCGCACGCACTGTGGCTGGCGCTAAGCTGCTGGGAGAGGACAGACGCTTCCGGGCATGAGGGGACCACGCTGGAGAAGGGACAGAGCCTGCAGAACACCAGAGCTGCAGAGCTCTTTCTCTGTTGGTTGGCAGAGCAGGTTACCTCCCTACTACAGGTGAGGCCCACAACTGTGTCTAGGCTGGAGGCTGGGCTGCCTCAATCCGTGTGTGAGCAAAGTAAAGTGATTCCTTCCTTTATTCAGTAAAAGCTCTTGAGACCCTCCGCTGTGTCAGGCATGGGGCTCAGCGCTCTGGCCTCTGACCTCACAGGCTCCCGGTCTAGTGGGAGGCATCCCGACACCTATGAAAGAGCAGCCTCAGGTTAAGAGCTGGGCAGTTATTACGGGGCATGGGGTGGGGCAGCCCATCGGGGAGAGCACCACACTGAGACCCCCAGTCACTCTCAGGTCCCCTGGCTAGAGGATGGCAGGCTGTCTTCAGATCCCAGCGTTTGGGACCATTTTGAGTTTCTGTATTCTCCACTCTTCTACTCAGGTGGGTAGCAGAGGCTGCACTTTCTGATCTTAGGAGGTTGTGGCTGGGTGAAAAAGAAGAAGTTGCTGCAGAAACTTCCCTTCGTGGGTTTAAATATGAATGCTTGAGCCCTGGGAGAGATCACGAGAGATATTCTAGAGCAGAAGTTACACACTGCTATTCGGTTTGACTTGCCACACGTGACGGCTTCCCCAGTGGCTAGGCGGTAAAGAATTCACCTGTAGTGCGGGAGATTCAGGAGACACGGGTTTGATCCCTGAGTCAGGAAGATCCCCTGAGAAGAGAATGACTACCCACACCAGTATTCTTGACAGGAAAATCCCATAGACAGAGGTGCCTGGAGGGCCACAGTCCACGGGGTCACAGGGTCACAGACGACTCAAGCGACTCAGCACGCACACTGCGTGCAAAGACACTTTAAAATTAGTTGCCCAAAATTGCAAAGTCTGATGTCACATCAGCTTGGGACCTCTTTGTGTCCCTGAAACCTTGGGCCCACCTGAAGCTCCCTTGGTGTGTTTTCTGCAGCCTACAGCCACTGCCCACAGATTATTGTGTCTGCACTGGCATTTTCTTTCGCTTAGGGGAAACTAAAATATCTCTCCTACAAATGTCTCCATTAAGAGAGATACAGATTTTAAAAGTCCACATATTTCAGGAGAAGCAAGACAGAGTATGTTTCCTGGTGCAAGTGAAGACTGAGCCGAAGTGTTTAAAATGAAATAAAGTTTATCCGGGTAAAAGGGTGAAACTTAAAAGGCACCAAAATAAAGAAAACTGCATTCTGCAGAAACGAGCTGCTCCACTCACGTGGAGACTCAGAGAAGCAACACGGCCGTCCTGAAGGGGTCCCGTCAGTGGGTGTCAGCGGCTGCCGGTGCAACCTGATGGGCTCTGGCTGGACAGATGGACCTTGGCAGTGGGTGGTGCCCACCCATGGATGGCACAATGTGGTGTGAGAGGCACAGGCTGCCAGCCAAAGGCTTGGGCTCAACACCCAGCTGAGTGGACCTGGGGTACCACACACCTCAGTGATGTCATTCCCTCCCTCCTCCATCAGAGGAAGGCCAGTGCTAACACCTGACTCAGAGGGTTGGGATGGGGGTCAAATAAACTCTCATTCTAAGAGTGCAAGCGCTCACTGAGTGAGCTGTGTTGGGGATTTTGCTGAGGGATCCCAAGAAAAAAAGTGTTCAGTTTCTGCCCACTCATTTAAGTGGAGCTCTGTAACTGTCATTAAGTTGATTCATGTTTTTGCAAGTGACATTTCTTGCACCCTGGAGTTGGTGCCTTGACTGTAAGTATATGTCAAGAAGAAATATGGAAACATGTGACCCCAAATTTGCGGGCTGAGTCTGTGTTAACAACCAAGGGTCTTCTGAGGTTGGACACTTGACCTGGGATCTGTGAACTTGGATGGGAAAAAATTCCATCTCTGTCCTCTAACCTCTAACGGAAACTTAGCATTTCCTGCTAATGCGAGTGCAGCCAGTAAGCCACAGTGCCATTACCACACAGGCGATTTTATTACTAGTAGGAGCAGTGAATACGTCCATCCATATTTCTGTTGTCAGAGACATCTCTCCATATCACGGCATCAAGATGGTGGTAGTTATTTCACTTGATGCTACGCCTTGTTATTTACTGTGGGGGTAAAGAAGTACATATATTTCTGTATCACAAGTCTGTTTTCCAGATATTTGGATAATTGCATTTCAAAGTAACTGGCTTCTTTTGTAATCCTTGTGTGTCTGTGCATGGGCTAAATCATGTGCTAATCACTCAGTCGCATCTGACCCTTTGTGACCCCAGGGACTGCAGCCCGCCAGGCCCCTCTGTCCGTGGGATTCTCCAGGCAAGAACGCTGGAGCGGGTTGCCATTTTCTTCTCCAGGGGAACTCTCTGACCCAGGGATTGAACCCGTGTCGCTTTTGTCTCCTGCCTTGGCAGGCAGGTTCCTTACCACTAGCGCCACCTGGGAAAAGATCCCTAAGCACTTTATTTAGGGCACTCAAAAATGTTATTCTGGGAAGAAATCCATAGGCCGCTGGAACCTAAAGGAGTCTGTGGTCCTAAAACAGTGACTGGCCACGCTGTGGGCTTGGGGGTACTTCCTGCCCTTGCCTCAAGGCTGGGGGCTGGGGGCTGCTGCAGGAGTTGCACCTCCAGGCAGCCCAGCTTGCCTACTCCCTTCTCTGAGACTTACCAGCTGGGGTCTCTGGGGAAGAATCTGCACGCAGTCACGCTTGCGTGGAGAATATCATAGGAGACAATTCTGGGTGATGGTCAGTACTGTTCCCTGGTGCCCCCTCTTACTCTAGTGCCCTCATCGAGGACCAGCTCCCTTTGGCTGCCTGCACTTGCTGGGGTGACAGGGCTGAGCAGTGTAGGCTGTGGCGGCAGCTTCCTTCCCCATCTGTCACGTGGGACTGGGCTCCCGTTCCCCGGAGCTTTGGTCACATAGTCCCCCATCTCTGCCCTTTAAGAAGCCCCGAGCAGAACTCCAACATGCGCTCTGCGGCCAGAACGCTGACAATCCTCCTCCTTCTCCTTGGTAAGTGGTGTGTGGAAAGGGGGCTCACGTTCCCCTTTCTTGGCTGGGGCGGGGGAGCTTCAGTGAGTCAGAGATGGGGCTTGCTAGCCCACTGGGGCTCAGTTCCTCAAGAACGCATGTGTCCCTTTGGACAGATGGCTTTTCTCATTTTGATGGGACAGTGAGAAAAGCTTTGGGGCTGTTTCACTCCAGCTGCAGCTGACAAATGCTTCTGGGAGTGCAAAGGACAAGAAGTTTCCTGTGGCAGAAAAAGTTCTGGGGTTGCTGCTGCTGCTGCTGTTAAATCGCTTTAGTCGTGTCCGACTCTGTGCAACCCATAGACGGCAGCCCACCAGGCTCCCCTGTCCCTGGGATTCTCCAGGCAAGAACACTGGAGTGGGTTGCCATTTCCTTCTCCAAGGCATGAAAGTGAAAAGTGAAAGTGAAGTCGCTCAGTTGTGTCTGACTCTTCGCGACCCCATGGACTGCAGCCCACCAGGCTCCTCCATCCATAGGATTTTCCAGGCAAGAGTACTGGAGTGGGGTTGGGACCTAGACAAATCTAGCTTTAAACTGTGGCTCCATTGCTGACAAAACAGAGCTCCTTAGAGTCTCAGTTTCTGAATCAATAAAAGGGAGAATAATAATGTTTACTTTCTAGGATTGTGTGAAAATTAAGTTAAATTTAATTAAGTCAAATGAAAATAATTACATAAAATGAGAAAATATAGATATGTACATGCTTTTCCATTGTTAATGGTGAATCAGTCTTATTATGCAATAAAGCATGCTCCTATTTACTCAGAGGTATTGTTTTCTAAAGTCGTTTTTAATCCTGTGATCAAAAGAGGAAAAGGGAGACAGGCAGAGACTAACAGAAAAAGAGGCAGATGTTACAGAGGGAGAAACAGACGACAGGAAAAACCCAGAGGAGACAGTGATCAGGACAGGGTGATGTTAGAAAAATGCATAGATGACAGAAAAGGAAAGAGTCTTGAGCCTTTTTGTAAAATCCTCTTTAACGTCAACTGTTATTTCTTAAAAAGGCAATGAATGTCTGTCATCTGCACAAAGAAGCTCTTTGCCAAAACTTGCACTGAGTCAAGACTCGGAGGCAAGCAGTCTGTCCCTTGAGTAACAGCCTGTATCCTGGACATGGGCAAAATTATTCTCATGGGCAGGACTTTGTCTACTGCTGCTGCTGCTGCTGCTAAGTCGCTTCAGTCGTGCCCGACTCTGTGCGACCCCATAGACAGCAGCCCACCAGGCTCCCCCATCCCTGGGATTCTCCAGGCAAGAACACTAGAGTGGGTTGCCATTTCCTTCTCCAATGCATGAAAGTGAAAAGTGAAAAGTGAAAATGAAGTTGCTCAGTCATGTTCGACTCTTAGCGACCCCATGGACTGTAGCCTACCAGGCTCCTCCCTCCATGGGATTTTCCAGGCCAGAGTACTGGAGTGGGATGCCATTGCCTTCTCCAGGACTTTGTCTAAAGCCTGCACTAAGCCCAGGAGAGAATAAAGTCCTTGACCTCCGGGGAGTTAGCACGTCAGACAGACAGCAGCCTCGGCCTCTGCTGGTTTACACGTGGAAATGGCATGTGAAACAAGTGTCTGGGGCAACGAAAGGATGGTGAAACCCAGGCAGCCAGCACTAAGGACCCACAGGGCAGACCATGGGAGGGGTGCCCGGTAAGAGTGACAGAAGGCAGCCAAGTGTTAACCCTCGTTTCTGCTTTTGACTTATGTAGATACACAAGCCCGGGAGGAAAAAGTTAAATTTAAGGAGCCTTGTGAAAAAAAGGTGCAAATTATACGAACAGGCAATTCACTAAGAATGACAAATTACCTTTAAAATGCTCACGCTCACAAGTAACAGAAGGAATAATGACGTCAAACATTTTGGAGTCGATCTGCTAAGCTGCATAGTCAAATATATTCTGCTCAATACTTTACATTAGCTGACTCTATCCCCGTGACAACTCTGAAATTAGTCCCCCATTATCTGAGTTTTCTGGATGAGGTTTGCGTTGTGATACTTGGCCAAAGCATCACAGCTACTTAGGGCTTTCAAACGCTGCTTTGTAGAGATAGCAGTGATGAGCCTTGTGCATCCCGCTCTAAACACACTGCATGTGAATCCTTGCTGTGCTCTTCACGAGCCCAGAGAGCATGTGTGGGATATTCATCCTCACTGTGCTCAGATTTCTCATCTGTAACTTGGGGATGAAGACAGTACCGACCCCACAGGTTGAGAGAATTCAATCTGTTATGGCACCCCACTCCAGTACTCTTGCCTGGAAAAGCCCATGGACGGAGGAGCCTGGAAGGCTGCAGTCCGTGGGGCCGCTGAGGGTCGGACATGACTCAGCAACTTCACTTTCACTTTCATGCACTGGAGAAGGAAACGGCAACCCAGTCCAGTGTTCTTGCCTGGAGAATCCCAGGGACGGGGGAGCCTGGTGGGCTGCCGTCTATGGGGTCGCACAGAGTCGGACATGACTGAAGCGACTTAGCAGCAGCAGCAACATCATATTTAAAGCGTGTAGCCAGTATCTAAGGTGAAGGGACCATTCGTTATTGAGTATCAGATTCTGTATTCACAATTTGGTAATTTGTAGCAAAATGTAAGTTGTTCTCAGCCTTCTACCCCAAAATTCCACTTCCAGGAGCTCATCCTAATAACCTAATAGGGTAAAAGCTCCCTAAAATATTTAGCAAGATGCTATTCAGCACTGCTGATCACAGGGAAAACCAGAAAGTAATGATTAGCAGTCAAAATCTGGCTAAATCAATTATGCTCTAACATTTCCGATGAATCCAGTACATTTCAATGAAAGACTTAACTTTCTCAGACTGATCTGGGTAGAAGAGGAGAGACAGTCATAGTTACAGAGTTCTAGTTATCTCATCGTATTTTGCACGTTTTCTCACCTTTCCAAAAATTGACGGGAAGGAAATATAGCAAATGGTTAAAAGTACCCTTCAGCTCTTTTTAGGAAATAGTGTTATGGGTCATCTTTTAGCTTCTGTGTTGGAAAATTTCATAATGTTTATATATATTCTTGATTCCAATAAATATATTTATATGAAGAGAAACATAACTACCAACCTATTGAAAATTATAAGACAAACTGCACTTTCCCTTTATGGACTGGTGAGAGTGAGCTAAGGCTTATCTGGTGTGACCCGTGAACAGATGGCTTGTGAAGGCAGGTGACCGGGCTGGTCATCCCAGGGTATATGTGAGAACCGCACATGAGAAGGCTTTTAGGGACGCAGAGAGGCGGAGTGGCATCTCCACCTTGTCACCTCGGTGACATCCAGGCTTGCCTGGGGCCAGGGAAGAGAGACCAGGCCCACCGTTTCCCACACATGGAGTAGTCGGACAGCTTTTGAAAAACCAGTCCTCAAATATTTTGAAACTATTTCTAAAACTTAGATCAAGATGACAAACTTTCATGGACACAACTCCCTAAATGAACACATTTCCAAAAAAAAATTTTTTTAAGATATCCGTGTTTGAAAGGAGATGGATTAATGAACACATCCATCAAAGAAGCGGGCAGGGCATCAGAGATGAAGCTGAACCCTTTGTTGCCCTTCCTCTGTCTCGTTTGCCTCCCTCTCTCTCCAGAGGAAGCGGCGCGCCTGCTTTGACCGTGCTTCCTTCCTGAGTCGTATTCTGGGTGTCAGATGTTGACATGAGTGCCCCCACAGCATGGGTAACATCAGTGCCGTCTGCCCAGGCTGAGCCTGTGAGTCAGGTTCTGCCCAGGCTGAGCCTGTGAGTAGGTGTCTTCATCTTAACTATCTGGATGAGTCTGCTGAAATCCCACACAGTAATTTCGTTGTCTGTTGCAGGACGGACCCCGTTGGGTTGTTGCTAATGTTTCTCGTGACAGCTGTCGCTGCAGTGAGCCTTCTGGGGCCTGTCCCCTCGGGCCCATGAGCAGTGTGCCCCTGAGCAGGCGCGCCTGAAAAGGACTCCCTGTTGTTTGCATGCATGATTCTCCTCTTAGCGGAGTTGCTCTCCACCAGTGAGGTCTGGATTATCTATCCTGCTACTGATTCAATAAAACTTGATATGGTCACATTTCTAAATTTTTTTTTGCCAGAGTTGTGAAATATTACCTACAAGGGTTTAGGTTATATGCTTCTGATTGCTAGTGTGAAGAACCATTTTCCATGTACTTATCAGACAGGTTTCTTTTTCTCTAAACTTCTTGCTAGTCTTACTTGGTTACTGGTTTTTTATGTAATTTTTTTCTGGATATTAAGTTTTTGTTTATGCCATGCATTGCAGATATGTTCTCTTATTATTGCTTTTCTTGTATTACTGCTTTTCTTTTATATTTGTGGTATTCTTTGCAGAAGTCTCTAAATGTGATACAGTCAAATTTATGTCTTTTCCTTTTTGTATGTTTTTGTTTTTCTGTCTCGTCTAAGAAACCTTTTCTTAACCTTTAAAGTGGTTGAATTTTTCATGATTAGGTCTTTAATTTATTTGGAATTTCATTTTGTGTAAGGGCTAATTTTAGTTTTTTTCTTTATGGAACATTAATTGTCTTGTCATTTATTTAATCATCTTTCCTTTTTCTCCTACTTTTCAATACTTCTATCCTCATCTAATCCGTGTCTGAACTGTTGATGAGCAGCATCATTATGCCCACTTCGCAGATGAGGAAACTGAGAAATTAGCATGATTGCTAGTTTACCAGAGGGCAAGGTAAGCAAGGATGCTGGGATTCAAATGGAAGTGTTTTAATGCCCAAAGACTATATTTTGGGCACATCAGTCAAGAATAGAAAATGGATCATCAGGCAAAAACTGACAAGGTTTTTCAAACTATCCTTTCAATTTTTTATTTAAAAATAATATCAAACCTAAGAAAAGCTGAGGAGAAGAACAGTTGTACGATTTGCTGATTTAACAAATTACCTCGCTTGCTTTATCATACGCTCTCTCTCTCTCGCTGTGAATAGGGAGAACGCATGATGAAACGAATGTGGCTATGTGTGTACCTGCATTTATAATCTCTAGCGATCTTTATGTAGATAATAGCTACGTTTTTCTGAAAAGAAAATACCTGTTGTACATAGTAGATATATTTATGGAGAAGGCAATGGCAGCCCACTCCAGTACTCTTGCCTAGATAATCCCAGGACAGAGGAGCCTGGTAGGCTGCAGTCCATGGGGTCGCTGGGAGTCGGACACGACGGAGCGACTTCCCTTTCACTTTTCACTTTCATGCATTGGAGAAGGAAATGGCAACCCACTCCAGTGTTCTTGCCTGGAGAATCCCAGGGACGGGGGAGCCTCGTGGGCTTCCGTCTATGGGGTCGCACAGAGTCGGACACCACTGAAGCGACTTAGCAGCAGCAGCAGATATATTTATACATATATGTATATACAGAGAGAGATGCATATAGTCACAGATTTTTCTCCTGAGCCACTTGAGATTAACTTATATGCATCACTTTAAAAGAAACCCTAAATACATTAATGTGTATTTTTTTAAACTGAAGATATGGTTCAGGTGATGAAGGAGATGAGGGTTCAATCTCTGGGTCAGGAAGATCCCCTGGAGTATGAAATGGCAACTCACTCTTATGTACTTGCCTGAAAAATTCCATAGACAGAGGAGTCTCATGGGCTATAATAGTCCCTGGGGTCACAGAGAGTCAGACACACACCACTGAGTGACTGAATATGCACAGTCTCTCACAAAACTACAGTCACAGGACAGTTATCAAGTTCAGGGAGGTTGGCATTGACAAAATTCTTCATGTAATCTGTCGTAGTCCAGTATTTCAGGGGCCCTCACAATGATCTTTGCAGCTTCTACTGTGTCTCAGGCAAGAAGCCGGTGGCGAGGATCTGGAGCTGTGTTCAGCTGCCATGCCTCTTTAACCTTCTTTATCTGGAACATCTCCACAAATTTTGTTCATTGTTTATGATACTGATGTTTGAGGCTTTCTGTGCCCTTTTTTCATAGAACATTCCTCAACTGGGAGTTTGTCTGATATCCTAATGATCAGATTCCAGGGGTCCATTCCCCATCAGAAAACCCCATAACTGATCTTGCGTCCTTTGGGTTTCACATTGGGAAGTGTAGGACAGCTTCCTGAGAGAAGCTGATGTACTTTTGACATAATGATAAAAGACTTACAACCAGGTTTTGGATAGTAGTTGTCACAATTCTAAATAATTTGCCACTTAACTACCAACCAATCAATATTAAAATTTTGTTAAAATATTGCCCTAAGAAGAGCTCAATATGCAGTGAAACTTCTAGGCATTTTATTAGAGGTTTGCACCTTCCTTTTTAGAAAGCTGCTGTATAAAATATTCCTGTAGACTCTAATTCCCACCCAAATGTCAGCCATCTGTCTTCGTTTTAATTCTGTTGGAAAGTACCTGCTGAAATCTATGTATTATTATAATCATGATAATAAAAGAAATACAATATCACTTTAATTACGTTCCAGCGCCTAAAACATTCTTCACTGGAGGAGGCAGAGTTATTGAAGAGAGCAGAAGCTTTTCTCCCCCCTTAATTTATAATGAAAAGATGGCAAAGGCCGGGGTACAGAGAATTAAATTCGTTTTTATCTTACAAGTCAAAGTCATCAGTTTATGCTTTGGCTCTTACTCCCTGAGATCTTTGTAGAACTCTTTTCTGACAGCTTTCCCCCTGTTTCAGTTTCTTGCCGAGACAGTGGTTCAGAATCACGTGCTGTGTGCCTTCCAGTGAGAAAGAATCCCTGCTGTTAGTTCTCTTTGACTATGTAACACATGATCAGAAATATAACAAAAGAAACAGGGCACCAGAGTCTTTCTCAAAGTCAGCAGAGGGCGAAGGAAGGGGCTAGGGCCCCAGGAAGGCAAGGAGAAACTTCCTGATACCGTAAGAATTCTCTTCACGATGTTTATCCATTTTTAATGTGACTGCTTTTTTTGTTGTTGTTGTTTAAAAGTTCTTAATATATTTGGGGTTGTCAAATATGTGATCTGCAAGTAGTTTCTCTCAGCCACTAGCTTATCTCTTCATCCTTGTCACAGGGTCTTTCATAAAACAAAGCCAGTTAATTGTAACTGCCTAATTTACTGACTTTTTTCTTTAATGTATCATGCTTTTGATAGCTGAGTTTTCACCAAGCCCTCAATCTCAAAAATTTTATTTTACATTTTCTTTTAAAAGTTATATAGTTTTATATTTTATGTTTAAATCTATGATCCATTTTGAATTCATTTGAGAATTTAAGTTAACTTTTTTCTTTTTCTTCCTTTCTTTTTTCTTTCCCCTCCCTCCCCGCCTCCCTCTCTCCCTCTCTCCCTCTTATGGATATCCAGTTGCTCCAGCACTGTTGGTTGACGCAAAGGTTGTCCCTCTATTGAATTGATTTCGCTTGCTCCTCAAGAGTCTGTTGGTCGCACTTGTGTGAAATATCTCTGAGCTATCTTCTCTTTTCCACTGATGTATGTGTCTGTCGCTCTGCCAGTACCACACAGTACTGATTTCTGTAAGTATACAGGTTCCAAAATGGGAGAGTGATCATTCCTACTTTACTCTTCCTTTTCAAAAAAAAAAAAAATAGCAAGTATAGTTCCTTCACCTTTCTATGTAAATATTAGAATAATCTTATCTGTATCAACCAAAATCCTTCCGGAATTTTGATAGAAATTACATTAAATCTATAGATCAATTTGAGGAGTCTGGCGTCTTTATCATGTTGAGTTTTCATGAAGTCAGTATGTATTTCTAATTGTTTAGGATGCTTTTGTCTTTCTGTCAGCATTGTGGAATGTTTAACATGGTAGACATTGTATATGTATCACCAGACTTGCACTGAGTATTTTTTTGAGTGATTATAAATTGTATGGTATTTAGAGTTCCTCTTTCTATGTGTAGCTGTTAGTATATAGAAGTATAATTGATTTGTGTGTGTCCATCTTTTATCCGCCCCCTTGCTGAACTGACTTATTAGTTCTAGGATTTAACTTTTAGATTTTCCTACATAGACCATAATATCATCTGCAGGGATAGTTTATTTTTTTCTGAAAAGTATGCCTTATATTTCCTTTTCTTGCTTTATTAGATTGGCAGGAACTTCTAGTAGTATGTTAACAGGCATATTCTCTATCTTAATGGGACAATATCGCATTTTTCACCATTAAGTATTCAATATGATATTAGCTGTAGGGATTGAGGTAGATATTCTTTATCAAGCTGAGGGAATTTTCCTCTATTCCTAGTTTCTGAGAGTTTTTTTATCATGAATGGATGTAGAATTTTGTCAAATGCTTTTCCTGCATCACTTTATATTGTCAGGCAATTTTTCCTTCATTAGCTTGTAGTTATGGTGGATTATATTGATGGATTTTTGAATATCAAACCAGTCTTTCATCCCTAAATAGACTCCATATGTTCATGATGTATAATTCTTTTATCTTGCTGCATTCTATTTGATAATATTTTGAATCTATATTCACGAGGGATACTAGTTTGAAGTTTTCTTTTTTTTTTACGTTTAATTTTGTCTGGTTTTAATGTCATCGTAATGGCTTCATAAAATCAATTAGGAAGTGTTTCCTTTCCATTTTCTGGACGGAACTGTGCAGAACTGGTGTGAATATTTTCTTCAAACATTTGCTGGAATTCTCTCATTAAATTGGTCTTGCATATTTCTGGGAATTTGTAGATTATGAATTTAATTTCCTTAATAGCTACAAGGCTATTCATCCTATTTCATTTGGTTGAGTTGTGATATTTGTACTTTTTGAGGATTTGGTTCATTTTATCCAAGTCATCAGGATTTTATGTGTAGAGTTTTTCTTTCTTTTTCTCTTATTTTTTAGTTTGTTTTGCTTTACAAGCTGTATTCGTTTTGCTATACATTGACATGAATCAGCCACGAGTGTACATGAACTCCCAATCCCGACCCCCACCTCCCCCCTCCCGCCCCACACCGTCTCTCTGGATTATCCCCGCGCCTCAGTCCCAAGCATCCTGCACCCTGCATCGGTGTTCTCTTATTACCCTTCTGAGGTCTGAAAGATCTCTATGATTCCCTGTTTCACTTCTGCTCTTGGTAATTGGTGTATTCTCTCTCTTTTCCTTTGTCAGTCTTGCTAGAGGTTTGTCAGTTTGATCAATCTTTTCAAAGAACCAGGGTTCTGTTTCGGTGGTTTTCTCTGCTCTTTTTGTTTGCAGTCTCTCAGACACAAATCCCTGATCCTAGAGGTTCCTGAGGGGAAGCGCCCTGTGAGGTGAGGGCAGGAGGAGCGGCCTCAGCAGACTGTCTGTCTACAGAGTATTCCCCTGTGCCTTGCACCCCGGGTGGGAGCCACAGCCGAGGGGCTCAGAGCTGTTGCTGACCTGGCTAACACACTGATCAGCAGACTTCTTCACTTGCTCTCAAATTAAACCAGGCCTGCTTCCTCTGTAAAGTCATGTAAGCATCTCTGTCACACCCAGGCCCTCATTTACCCACCAGAATTGCTTGAATTGCTCCTTTTATTAAATTTGATTCCATTAAATAAGCAGCTAATGGTTCTCAGTAAGATGAACTGGGCTTGCGCTCTCCCTGTTGTCTGAATGAAACAGATGAGCAACTGGGGGAGTTTTTGCCTGGGACCTGACCGCACCCACCTCAGAGACCTGTGCAAACCCTTGGGCCCTGTCATCAAGGAGTTGTTGTCCAGGGTTTGAGGTGAAGGACCTACAACTGGACCCATGGGCTATGCCAAGGGACTGGAACACGTGGGCATCAGGACTGTCCCTGGCAAACCGAACAGTGACGTTCACCAGACTCTGCCAGGACACAAAAAGTATATGATTTCAGCCCCAACCTGAAGGAGCTGACAGGCCATGGAGAGGGCAGTTGCAGTGTGTTGTGTTAAGTGCTGAGATGAACAAACAGGAAGGGAACAGAGAGGAGACCTTGAGCCAAACTAGAGTATCCAGGAGGGCTTCTGGAAGAAGAGTTTTCCTGACAGCAATTTGATTATACCTCTGCCTGACTTCCAAGGAGTAAGCATCTTTTAAATTCACGACTGCAGTCACCATCTGCAGTGATTTTGGAGCCCCAAAAATAAAGTCTGACACTGTTTCCCCATCTATTTCCCATGAAGTGATGGGACCAGATGGAAGGAAAGTTATGACCAACCTAGACAGCATGTTGAAAAGCAGAGATGTTACTTTGCCAACAAAGGTTCGTCTAGTCAAGGCTATGGTTTTTCCAGTGGTCATGTGTGGATATGAGAGTTGGCCTGTGAAGAAAGCTGAGCACCAAAGAATTGATGCTTTTGAACTGTGGTGTTGGAGAAGACTCTTGAGAATCCCTGGTGGCTCAGATGGTAAAGCGTCTGCCTGCCGTGTGGGAGACCCAGGTTCGATCCCTGGGTTGGGAAGATCCGCTGGAGAAGGAAATGGCAACCCACTCCAGTAATCTTGCCTGGAAAATTCCATGGACTGAGAAGCCTGGTGGGCTATAGTCCATGGGGTCGCAAAGAGTTGGACACTACTGAGCAACTTCATTTTCACTTTGGACTGCAAGGAGATCCAACCAGTCCATTCTGAAGATCAGCCCTGGAATTTCTTTGGAAGGAATGATGCTGAAGCTGAAACTCCAGTACTTTGGCCACCTCATGCAAAGAGCTGACTCACTGGAAAAGACTCTGATGCTGGGAGGGATTGGGGGCAGGAGGAGAAGGGGACAACAGAGGATGAGATGGCTGGATGGCATCACTGACTCGATGGACATGAGTTTGAGTGAACTCCGGGAGTTGGTGATGGACAGGGAGGCCTGGCGTGCTGCGATTCATGGGGTCGCAAAGAGTCGGACACAACTGAGCGACTGAACTGAACTGAAATGATCTCATTAGAATTGGGGGCAGGAGGAGAAGGGGACAACAGAGGATGAGATGGCTGGATGGCATCACTGACTCCATGGGCGTGGGACTGGGTGAACTCCAGGAGTTGGTGATGGACGGGGAGGCCTGGCGTGCTGAGATTCATGGGGTCGCAAAGAGTCAGACACGACTGAGCGACTGAACTGAACTGAACTGAACATACTGAATTGGCTCCAGAACCAACCAGGACTGACTACAGTGGCCTAATGAAGGTACTAGCTGCTGGAACAGGGAGAAAGGGCTGAGCATAGAGAAGGCAGCAGTTCAGCCTGGGACTCCCCTGGATCTGTTCCAGGTATCCATCTAGGGATGTTTTTATTAAGAGGCTCTTGAACACTAAAAGCTTCCTCTTGGTTCTGTGATCTAAATCCGTGATGGTGGGACTTTAGGCACGTGCCCAGCAGGAGAGAAGGTGTGGAGCTGTTTGGTTTACCCAAACCACACCCCTTAAATCACCTCATGCCTACTTAGAAGGTTAACTCTAATAGCAGCTAAAAGTCCATTTATGTAGGCAAGGCATTAGAGAGATTTGAGAATTTAGGTCATAGTTCCAGGGGCATCATCCAGATAAATGACAGCTGCAGTCAGGGCTTGGATGGAGTTCTTGCCCACAGGTTTGGATTTCTTCTCTCTGATGCTTAAAATCACTGCCTGGCAGAGGACACAGCCAGCAGGGGATTGTTACTGAACCCTTCTTGATATGAAATGCAAGAATGTCCAGGCACTGCCTAGAAGCCCATGGTCATGATGCTTGCCTGATCTCCTAGCTGAATCCATTGAAAGGAATTATTTCAGTACCAAGAACATCTTTTTCCAGTTTCTGTCCACAAAACTGAAAGTGTTAGTCACTCAGTCATGTCCAGCTCTCTGTGACCCCATGGACTGTAGCCCGCCAGGCTCTTCTGTCCATGGAATTCTTCAGGCAAGAATACTGGTGTGTATTAGTTGCTCAGTCATGTCTCTTTGCGATCCCATGAACTATAGCCTGCCAGCCTTCTCTGTCCATGGAATTCTCCAGGTAGGAATACTGGAATGGATTGCCATTCCCTTCTCCAAAGAATAGTGGAGTAGGTTGCAATTTCCTTCTCCAGAGGGTCTTCCTGACCCAGGGATCAAACTCAGGTCTCCTGCATTGCAGGCAGATTCTTTATCTTCTGAATCACCAGGGAAGCCCCTTCCATCTGGATGTGAAGAGAAAAGGCAAACGCCTCTCTATGTGCCAGTGCCTGGAAACAAGCAGAAACCTCACCCACAGTGGTGGTCAACATCTGAGTTTTTCAGGAGTCTCTTTGAAGAAGCAACGATATTCTTCTGAGGAGGGTGGGGTGTGGTGCTGATAATATGGAAGGGGGAAAAGAAAACAGCTCAGAAAGTGAGGATTGTGTAAGAGGCTGTCCCCTGGGGGCATGTCTCTGCTTCCTATCCATCCCCGCCTGCTGCACCCCAGGCCACTGATTCCTTCCTCCAGCAGAACTAGTTGCAAAACCCCATTCCCATGAAAGAGATGCATCTGCACTTGAAGAGGATTTGACCTAACCCTGGAGAAGCACTCTAACCTATGTGTACCTCAGGGTGGTTATCAATTCCCACGGTAACTGGAAGGGCATGGAGTCCGAAGCTTAGTTCTCCCATTTAGCTGTGTGACCAGGACAAGCTTTTCAACCTCTCTAATCAGTTTTTTCATTTGAACTTAAGAGAACTTTATGTACATAGGGCCATCTGGATGAAACATGATTAAATGCAATGTAATCTATTACTTTGGTCCAATACTTTGGCCACCTGATGCAAAGAACTGACTCATTGAAAAAGACCATGATGCTGGGAAAGATTGAAGGCAGGAGAAGAGGACGACAGAGAATGAGATGGCTGGATGGCATCACCGACTCAATGGACATGAGTTTGAGCAAGCTCTGGAAGTTGGTGACGGACAGGGAATCCTGGCGTGCTGCAGTCCATGGGGTTGCAAAGAGTCAGACATAACTGAGTGACTGAACTGAACTGAACTGAAATGCAATTTAATACATAAAGGGTCTAGAAAATGCCCACGAGCTAATGGGTGCTCAATAAACACATTTTTTCCTGTTGAAATGCCTCATTGTTTAACTTACTAAATGATGTTATATTACTTTGCAGTGGATTATTATTTCTTTTAGCTTCTGGTAGTTTTGTTTTAGATAACATAAGATATGATTTATCTTACCATTTTATTTTGCTTACAATTTTGTGGGCTTCCCAGGTAGTGCTAGTGGTAAAGAACCTGCCAGCCAATGCAAGAGATGTGAGAGATACAGGTTCAGTCCCTGGGCCAGGAAGATCCCCTGGAAGAGGGCATGGGAACCCATGCCAGTATTCTTACCTGGAGAATCCCATGGTCAGAGGAATCTATTCATGGGATCACAAAGAGTCAGATACAACTGAAGTGACTTACGCATGCATGCACACAAGATATGTTTGGTTTTTAATAAAGTTATAATAAAGCTTTATGTTGGAACTAGCTCAATCTAATAACATTCTCAAATTCTAAGGTGATTTGAGGGACATTCATTCCTGCATTAATTAATTTATAGCCCAATTGCATCAAAACACTTTTTCCAAAAGTATTTTTAAGGGGCTTACAAAAATGATACAGAAGGATACAAAGAAATAAAATTAATTGTTACATATTGGTCACAGAATTAGTCCTGAGCTTCCTAGAAGCCAAAGCAAAGAGGAAAAGCTGAGCAAAAATAAGATTCACAGTGTTTGTAAGACACCAACTGCTCCCAAGAAACACAACTTTTCCTGCCCTAAGCTCTAAGTGACCTCGATCCCCTCTCAACAGTATCTCCACAGAGAATCTGCCTCTGATCCTATCTGTTGGTACAAACCACAGCACCACACCTGAGGGCTACTCAAAAACAATCCAACCAAGGTAGGCTTTCTGTTGGTTGGGCTTGATTCAGGGGTGGGATTTTACTGACAGGAATCAATGAAATGTATATCTCTTACAGTTACTACAAATGCATAATAAGTGAAGTCGCTCAGTCGTGTCCGACTCTTTGCAACCCCGTGGACTGCAGCCCATCAGGCTTCTCCATCCATGGGATTCTCCAGGCAAGAATACCTTCTCTGGAGATCTTCCCGACCCAGGGATCAAACCCAGGTCTCCCACATTGCAGGCAGACGCTTTAACCTCTGAGCCACAAGGGAAGCCCCCAATAATGCATAATAAATTACCCCCAAATTTAGTGACTTACAACTACCATTTTATTTTCCTTACAATTTTGTGGGCCAGAAATTTGGCCAGACTATAACATCTTTGGACAATACAATTTGCTATAATGCCTTTTATGCAATCACCCACAAATATCTGGGGTCTTCTCACTTACCTGGTAGCTCAGCTGGTAAAGAATCCTCCTGCAATGCAGAAGACTCCAGTTCAATTCCTAGGTCAGGAAGATCCCCTGGAGAAGGGATAGGCTACCTATTCCAGCATTCTTGGGCTTCCCTAGTGGCTCAGACAGTAAAGAATCCACCTGCAATGTGGGAGACCTGAGTTTGATCCCTGGGTTGGGAAAATCCCCTGGAGGAGGGCATGGCAACCCACTCCAGTATTCTTGCCTGGAAAATCCCCATGGACAGAGGAGCCTGGCAGGTGACAGTCCAGGGATCACAAAGAGTCAGACACGATTGGGTGACTAAGCACAGCACAGCACAGTACCTTCTCACTGTGTGTTCACATGACCCTTTCTTTGTGTGAGCTCATGGAGACAGGGAGAGAGTTCAATTCTATCTCTTCCTATAAAGACACTAATCCCATTATAAAGACCCCACCTGCATAACCTCTCTAACCCAAATCACCTCCCAAAGAACTCATCTCCAAATACCTTCACATTAAGATTTGGGGCTTCAACATATGAATGGGGACACAAATATTCAGTTCAGAATACCATGGCTACAGATATGCTTGCATTCAGTGGGAAACGATGTCAATTCCTGAATATGTCCAAATATCTGGAGTCTTTAATCAAGTAGACAAATCATCCACATATGTGAATTTTTCACTTTTTTTTTCCAGTTTAGTCTTATAGTTAAAACTCAAGCCAGAGACTATGGCAGATATAAATAGAGCATCATTATATATAATTTGGAAAGGATTTCACTGGTGTACATCTGTAAGCAGTTCAGGAACACTTTCAAGCTGTGTTTACATGATATCAAACATCTGGATGAAAACTGAAAAAAATAATCAATTTGGATTGGAAACAAAACAGAAGTACAAATCTCAGTGCACTAGCTCTTGGAATACTGAACACAGTATTCCCACACCCCAAGAAGGAGATAATGACACACAAGAAGGGCTATTAGAATGACCAGGCAGTGGGGAGGGGCTTCTGTGGGAAGGCATACTTTACTTTTTAATTTTAATTTTTTTATACTATGAAACTATGATAACACATTTAGAGGAGAGTTGGAAAATACAGAACAAGGTTACATATAGTTCCACTATATATACAATGGTTTTTTTAAGCAAATAAAATAAGATTTTTCAGTTCAGTTCAGTTCAGTCACTCAGTTGTGTCCGACTCTTTGCGACAGTTGGAGTTTTAATATCAAACCATTTACCTCTTACCTCTTACACTGAGGTAAGAAACAAGCACACTGTTTACACAGTCTCGGGGACAGAGCAGAGGAGAAACTGTGGGCCAGTGAACATGCAGGAACCCAGGGTATGCTGAGTGCCGGGTTACAGACAAGACTCATCCCCCTCCTCGTCTTGTGGCGGGAGAAAGGGGCTTGGTCAGGACAGGTTCAGGCATTAGCAGGGAAGCAATGGATATGTTCAAGGCATGCAAGATGGCAAGCTGAAGGTCCTCAGAACTGGCATCTGAAGAGGCTGAGGCAGGCAGCCCTGACTTATTTAAACTCACACATCAAGTTCATGACAAAAATCCAGGTGTCTTCACTCTGACATGCCAGAAATTAGCCAACACTTAGTGGTCCAGAAGCAAAGCCAAGAAGATGTGGGTTCCAGGAACACCAAGGATTGCTGGCCCAAAGTTCCCATGAGGGTAATTCTGGGGACAAGGGCCTAAGGCCAAGCCAGAGAGTCAAAACCTCTAGCTGTCAGAGCAAAGCATCCCGGCTGGCTGGAAGGAGGCAGGCCTTGTGCTAGGGGAAGAAGGAAAAGGGGCCAACACATCAGCAAGTAGAGAGAGAAACTGAGGCAGAAAGCAGAGAGAGACTGAAATGGGGTGCACTGGGACAAACCATCATTGCTGATACTCTGGCAAGTTCTTTGTTTTGACACATATTCAAGGCTCTCCTGGACATAGAGAGTAGAGCAGGATGGTGAAGACACAAGCCCTCAGATGAAAAAGAGTGATGGTTGAGGGAGCATGAGCTCTGGCTTGGGTACCAGGGGATTTATTTGGGCAAGGCTGGAGGAAGTGTGTTGTTGCAGCATTCAAGACACTGGTAAAGAGCTGGGAGGAGAGAGACTGTGGATTTGGAAATGAAAGAATAAAATCTGGGATGACCCAGAGGGATGGTATGGGGAGGGAGGAGGGAGGAGGGTTCAGGATTGGGAACACGTGTACACTTGTGGCGGATTCATGTTGATGTATGGCAAAACCAATAGAATATTGTAAAGTAATTAGTCTCCAATTAAAATAAATGAATTTAAATTTTAAAAAAAGAGATCTGTGAAGAAACAGCATTAGAATTTGATAGAATTGTGAACATCAAAGTGGAAGTAAGACCCCTCCCCCCCAAAAATTGCAGAACTAATTTGAAGACAAATGTGGGGAACTGGGAGGCTGTTGGCACCTTAGATAACTGTAGAGATTTTGGAAAGATGTGATTTCTGGAACTGAGAGCTAGTGTTGCTCTGACCCACCGGCCAATCCTCTCTAGGAGAGGAGAGCACGATGGGGTTAGGATTCTGGTGTCCAAGGCTGCCTCTTTTCCTCTGGACCACTTCCTATTCCCGACAACTCTTATAGCAGTATCACCTGGACCAAGGAAGGAGACGGGTGTTCCCTACGCTTGTTTCCTGGACAGAAATCCAATACTTGATCCTTGGACTTATCAACTTCATCAAGAGAAATTAAATTATGAATTATAGGAATGTGAAGGGTAAAGTGAGTTCCTGGATTCTTGATAAGTATGTGACTTGACAAAATCCACATTGGAAGAAAGTAACACAAAATTTGGAAGGATAGAAGAATATAATTAAGCCAACTGGAAATATGTTGTCAACGTGTCTGTTTGGGGGTAGGATTAGTTCATTTGAACAAGGTCACGGTGACTCAAATATTACATTGTAATGATGTTATCCTGAAAGAGCTTCAGTAAATCTGATCACTCATGACCGTCCAGATAACATAAATTTGGAAAGATCTAAAAACCAGCTAAGATTGATACTGACAACCAAAAGAGAAAGTTGTTGAAACAATGGAAATTCCCATGGGATGACACATGTTAATAGTTTGACCTAGAATAAATATTACATTCTTGGCTCGGGGAGGATTTCCCATCTATGCTATAGTGTTTGAGGTGTTAAGATGATCACATCCATAACTGAGAGGCCAGGGAAGTGATCTGGACAGGCCCAGGGGGCCAGCCAAGGAATGGCATTAATTTATGGCTGTCCTCAGAGAATGATCAAAGGTTTATGGCAACCAGGAATCAGATCCAGGGCTTGACAGATTCCTCTCTTAGAAGTGTTGAGGCTTCAACCGGGATGACTGAACACAAAAGAGAGAGACCAATTAAAGGGCCATGCCAAGAGAAGACTTGGTGGGAAGGAAAAATGTTGGCTAGGGAGGAGAGAAGAGTGGAAAATCTGAGAATCCAGGAAAGAAGGGGAGTGGAGGAGAAAGAAGGGAAGAGGAAGGAGCCAAAGGAAGTTGTTGATGAGATAAAGAAATTTTAAAAAGGACTTAGTCAACTCCTACTTTGATAATTCCATTTCAAGTGGAGATGGGCTACTGAAACCCTGGTAAGCAGGAGTTCAAAAGAAGGGAAAGACAGCACTGGGAAGAGATTTGGGAACTGAAGGCAGAAGCAGATTGAAAATTGGATGCAGTGAATGACAGTAAACAGCCCGTAAACGAGCATGACAGTATAAGTATCTTGAACTCAGATCTGAGATATGGGTTCTTGCCCCTCTCTGCCCCTAAAGTTGGGAAAGCCACTCCATCTTTCTGAACCTGTTTCTTTACATCTAAAGTGATAGGGTTAGACTAGGTGGCCTTGAGCATTCCTTTCCTTTTCTACAGCCCTCAATTCAACATAGACATTATGAAATCAGAGACTTATATAAATGGAATCTTCCAGATTGGAATGTGTATTTAGCTTTTCTAAGTACAAAATGCTTTGAAGGGAGGAAAAAAAGGTTCCACTCAACCCTTGGCGAGCGGTATTTGTTCTGTAAAATAATTAGCGAGTAAATATTATTGAACTAGGTTGTCACATAATCACAAAAGAATTTTTTTTAAAAAAAGGATTTAGGAGACTCAATTTTCCCTCCCATAGATCAAAAGAGTGACTAATAGAAACCATGGGTGGATGGTTAATAAAATTTTATACAGGAGGAGAGAGCCAACATGAAATGAAAAAGAGTGCTGATCTCAGGTCAGGAGCCTTGAGTTCTAATCCCAACTCTGAAAATATATAATTTTTAAAAGAATAATGCAGGGGACCAGTTACAGGGGGATGGAAGAGCTGAGAAGCCAGAGGGCAGTACGGCCCCTAGAGTGTTTGTGCTCAGTCATGTCCGACTTTTTGTGACCCTATAGACTGTAGCCCACCAGGCTCCTTTGTCCATAAGATTGTCCCAGAAAGAGCAGGTTGCCATTTCCTATTCCAGGGGATCTTCACCACCCAGGGATTAAACCTGCATCTTGTGTCTCCTGCTTGGCAGATGGATTGTTTACCACGAGCACCACCTGGGGAACCCCAAGGAAGCCTAGATATTAGCAACAGCAGGAAGCCACTGCCATCCTGGGCTGAAGGCAAAAAAAAGAGGATGTGCTATTACCGGAACCCAGAGGCCATGGTGACCTGATGGAAGCTGGAACTACAGTGGGTCCATTAGTGGGAGCTGGAGCCACAGAAGAGATACAGCAACAGTCACAGGACTGAAGGATGGGGGGCTGGAGAGAATAGCCCCGCTCTTTCTTGCCCTGTCCTCCAGTCTTCTGCCAGTGCTTCACGTTGCTAGATCCAGCTGGCAACTAGCTCACATCGCAGGATGGCAAAGGCAGCCTGCAACGGTCGGCGCTTCCTCCAGCCCGTCCTCCTCTCTACAGAGCAGAGAACGTGCAAGGATGGGTCTGAGGACAAGCAGGCCAGGAATGGCCCTAAATACAAATTCTGCTTCCGTGTAACACTGACCCATAGTGTTACAGATCAGCGTGCAACTTATAATACTGTGTGTAACTTATAACAGTGTATAAGTTATAGCACTGATCTCTAGTTCCCTATCAGCCTAGAGTCTAGGTCTGCACATGTCTGAGGACGTCCATCCTATCATGTCTTATTTTCTTTCTTTCCCAAGCCTGACATTCAAACTTCCTTATACAGAATACTTCCCAAATCTCCTTCACTGTTCTTGTATCCCTCCTTCTGGGAGCTCCCTGGGATGTGGTACCAGATGTTCACAAGACCCCTGGTGACCCGAACACCAGCTTAGAAACAGAGGACTAATCCCGCCCTTCTTGTAGCAATGCAGCAGTCATCCCACTCATGTGGAGTCTACGGACTATCAAGACCATGTACTTTTTTTTCTATGTGATTTCAAGTCTTTCTTGATCTGTCTTAGCAAGGTAACCACACATATGATAAGCACAACCAAATTCATCCTCCAAAGTGCTGGTTTAAAAAGAAGAGGAGGAGGAAGAATAAGAATAGAGTAGACCAGAGCAAAGGACAGAGCTCTGTGTCATTCCACCGGAGATCTCTCTTCAAGTTAACTCAGAACTATGAATCAAGCCTCACTGGGTAGTGCTGCTCAACCAGTTCTAGATCCACCTAACAGCAAAGGAATTATGCAAGACTTCATCAAATTCTTTACTTACATCCCAATGCATAATATCCATGGCAGTCAGCTCTCTTCACTTCAAGCAGAGTGCTTAACTAATACTTCCTGCCTTAAAGTTAAATAAAATTATCTTGATTCACCTAATGATACTGTCTAAAGAAAGTTAACATGGTCATCTTAATGGGATATCATAAAGAACCCATGTTGGCTGCTGAGGATCACCACTTTCTTCTTTAAACATATATAAACCTACTTGTTCCAGACTTTCTAAAGAGTAGCCAAAAAGGCCTGTTATGGATCTGTGATTCCTGAAATCTACTCCTTTCTTACTTTAGAAAGCTGGGGCAATATTGCCCCTATACAGTCTTTGGGTACTCTCTTATCTTCCTAAACTGGAGGGATTCTAGTTGCTGCTTGAGTTTCATGGGTCTTGAGACCACCCTTCTCCCCAGTAGGAATAAATTGACCCTTTCCACACCAGGAAGGATCCAGGAAGATGGGAAGACACATAGCACAGCAAAATCCATCATTTAGGGTGCCCATATACAAGCTTTGCGGATGGTTATAAGAACAGCTCCAATACAGCACCCTCACATCCTGCAGCCCCCAGATGGAAGGCCACAGGGGGCCCAAGATACCATATGTAATCAGGGGGACTCCCAGAGAGGCTGAACCTATGATACTGGTCCTTCTATTTAAAAGGCTTACAAGCAGCCCCATAGGAAGCTGAGCCAAAACACAACAGAGATTGGGCCATGAAGTTTTCCTCTTTATCTCTCTTCCTCTTCCCTCTTTTTCAACTTCCCTCTCCCTCTGAATCTGTGCTTTAGAGTCACTATCATTGCATTTGCTGCTTAGGAAGCTGTCCTGTAGGCAGCTCATGAGGGCAGAACTAAAAGCCTGGGAGAACAGCCTAAAGCCCAGATGACCAGCCTCTTCCACCCCTGCCTCCCCACAGGTGTCTGGACGTGGATGCGCCTGTGCAGAGGACACAGTGCCCACCAAAAAATGCAGAAAGATGCTTTCTATTCCTCGCCTCAACCCATAAAAATGCCCTCTGAGTTCAATTAATGCTTGATAAATTCAAGAATGAACTCAACTAACCCATCCTTTGCCAAGAGGGATTGTGCTCATTAAAATTCTTGATAACCTTAATGTTTTAGGATAGATACAGCTATTATTTTGTTAGCTATAATTTTCTGTCTTGTTTTTCCCTCCCAAGAACAATGGAGGCTGCTGAAGGTTGACAGACACTGATTAAAGACATGTGCAAAGATTTGGATGTGAAGATATTCACTGATGCTATTTTAGCAGAAAATTGGAAACAACCTGTATGCCCAACAATAGAGGATGTTTAAATACCTATGGTACACCCATATAATAGAATATTGTACAGCTTTTAAAAATCATGTTGTCAGACAGTAGATGGAGTGATGTTCACCACTGTTAAAAGGAAAAAGCAAGTTACAAAAGCAGACTGCTATACACACAAAGAAGGAAATTTTTCAAAAGATATGCTAATAATTACTGCCACTGGTGGAATTATGAATGGATTTTAAAATCTTCTTTAGCTTGTAAATTTTTCCCATTTTTTTCTACAGTAATGTGCATTGTTTTTGAAATAAGGCAAGGTGGGATGGGTAACAATAAAAATTATTTTGCTAGCCAGGAAAAAAAAAAAGGACAATCCCCCTCTTTCAAGGCTATCTTCCAGCATCTTGTTCTGCCAGATGGATAGGAAGCAAGCTCAAACCCCACTGGTCCAGCTTGCCCAAGCCCCACAGAGGTCACCTTGGCTCTGGGCAGAAGCTTCCTTGGTGCCAGCAACCACCTCGAGATGAGTTATTTAAAATGAGGCTGTCCCAGGCGAGATCTGGTTCCAAAGTACCAAGGGCCACTTCAGCCCAAAGAAATGGCAGTTCCAGAACCCTGTGAATTTTTGAAGCAGAACAGCAGCCCTAGCTTGGGAGAGGAACCTCCCTCCCTCTTCTCCCGGCTGCCTGCCTGCCGAAGGTTGCAGACAGCTCCCTTTCCATCCCACAAGAGGAGACAGGCAGATGAGTCATAGCACTGGCTTGGATTAAAGGAGTATTATCGTGTTAGAAGAAATGGATCTATTTTATTATCTGATTCTTGTCGCCTTACAAATAAATATGCTTTTCCCACCAGACAAAGTTCCTTAAAAAGCCATCAATTTCATTAGCTGAAACTAAGAAATGACCAATATGAGTTAGAAATGTTCATGTCTGAAGAGTAGCCAAGCTGAAAAGATGTAGTGGAAACACTGAGGAAAGTGGTTTATAAGTCTAGATTCAAGTCTGCAAAGTGATGCCATTCTTCTAAAAATATACAGAGGAACCACGGAAGTCCTTTCCCCTTTTCTAAGAGCTTTCTCTTTCTTTCTTTTAAAGAAACATACTAGGATTGGTTTGTAAATCTGAGATTCAACACCTCAGATTTCCCCTTTTTTGTCAAGATGATGATCAAGCGATACTATTTTAAGGACTTCCTTCTCTTACACAGATTTTTCCACACTGGGAGGACAGATAAGGTATGTTCCACTAATGTTCCTCATTAAACCCACTTGCGTGCCAGCAGTCATTTCCCTTTGTCTTGCTATCCCATGACAACAGATTGCATATCATAGGAAATTGGAATGGAGATTTTATTTGGTTTGGATCTCTCTTCTCCATTGTTTAATTCCACATTCAGTTTTTCATTCTACATCTGCCTCCTTTTACAGACATATACTATGATTAAAACCTCGGAGAAGGCAATGGCACCCCACTCCAGTACCTTGCCTGGAAAATCCCATGGACAGAGGAGCCTGGTAGGCTGCAGTCCATGGGGTCGCTAAGAGTTGGATACAACTGAGCAACTTCACTTTCACTTTTCACTTTCATGCATTGGAGAAGGAAATGGCAGCCCACTCCAGAGTTCTTGCCTGGAGAATCCCAGGGACAGGGGAGCCTGGTGGGCTGCTGTGTATGGGGTCCCACAGAGTCGGACACGACTGAAGCGACTTAGCAGCGACTATGATTAAATACAGGGATGGATAAATGAGTTGGTGTTGCTTATTGACGACTCACCTCATAGACTTCTCAGGAGCACTCTGACCAGCCCTCTCCTCGGAGTTGCAAAGAGTCAGACGTGACTGAGCATACATACACACATACCCTCTGCCCTCAGAATCTTATCTCTGGTCTAAAATGTACTATGTACTCAGTAAAGAGCTGATGACTGACGGACATATCTCTGTTGTTAACTGCACTCCCAGTACTTTGTTTACTGTTGATCAAGTTCCAATAGTGAGTTTCCCTGTTTGCGCTAAGATGTGTAGATGTTTCAGTGATATTTCTGTCTTCAACCCAGATCACCTGTTCATTAAAACAAACAAAAAGAAAAATAAAAAAAACTTCCACGAAGTGCCAGAAAAGTAGGTCTAGGGGGGCAGAGAAAGTTTCTCATTTCCTGTTGCTGAATTTAGGCATGGCCCTTAGAGGAAGCTGGATGACTTTTCAATCCAATATGCTCTGTTCTCTGATGCTATCATCCTTGTTTTTCCTTAGGACTACAAAACCATGTTGCCAAACTTTTTTAATGACCCAGCTATTTGTTTTTTGAGTGTCAACTTTTATCCAACTGTTGCTGTGACTTTTTTTCTTTTCACTTAAAATTGTGATTTTAAAATATTTTGTTTTTTCTAAATGGGATCCATTAAATCTAAGAATGTTCTTTCCATTTATCAAACATGAACTGTGTGCCAGGCATTGGGTACTAACTAGCTTCCACACTCATTATTTCACTCACTCCCTTACACCACCCTATGAAGGAGATGCCATTACCTGAGAAAACTAAGGGAGGTTAAGTCATTTGCCCAAGACCTTATGTCTGGCGAGGGTTCTTTAGACTCTTCAGCGAAATCCATCCAGCTCTTACTAGCTTAAGTCCATGAGTTTTGCCATCCAGAAAACGTTTTCTGAGAACCCAAAGGAGAACTGTATTTGCACTCTGAAAAGTCCAGACCTCTTCCAAAAGAGGCAGACTCCAGGCAGTCAAGAGGCCAAACTCACTTGTGAAGCTACCTTAGTGGTCAGTAGAAAGTCCAGACATCAGATCAGATTTCAAGGCCCAACTCACCCACATACTGAGCCTGAGACCATAGGCTCAGAGACTGTTTCCACATCTCAAAATGGAGATAACAGTTTAAGTTATCTTCGAAACTGCCAACTTTCAACCATTTTGGACCTCCAAAACAAAATATTTTTTTCAAATTCCTCACTGGGTCGTTGTAGAGATTAAATCAAGGGCACAGAGGAAACAATAAATGGCTCTTTTGAGCAGACTTTTCTCTTTCCAATTTCATTTTGCTCGGGTCAATAAAGTGTGTCCCTGTTCTCTGCCCACACTTTACATGTGGAGAAGCTGGCTTAAGGTTATGTAAGTGTTGGAGCTGACAGTTCAGGAAGAAAATAAGACTGCGTGGATAATCAGGAATTAACAACAAAGGATCCCCTCAGGCCTTAGTGCTCCGTGCATTTCCCCCCAGTTTAGTCTCTTAATTGCTAAATCAGTATACAACTGCTTCTTTTTCTCTCTCTCTCTCTTTTTAATTTTTTTCTTTTAGAAAGTGGAAGGAGGAGGGTATTGAGGAAATTTAGCACTCTTTGTTAAAGGTTTTTAAATCCATTCTTGCCCGAGTCTGTGCCTGGAGGTGTCTTGGCTCCTTGGCCAGCAGGAGGGGGAGTCCTGCCTTGGACCGCAGCTAGGGCTCCAGACTGTGGCCGCCCGCACCCGCGCCAGGAGAAGAGCCACCAGCGTTAGTTTTACCTGCCGCACGTGTTTACTTCCTTGCTCGGTGCCAGGCCCTGCTCTTGGCCCCTCACATGCATGATTTATATACTTCCTTCACACCATTCGAGACAAAAGGGAACTCTCATTTTCCCCATTTTCCAAGTGAGGAAATAGGCACAGAGAAGTTAAGTCACTCGCCCAAGATCTCCTAACTGTAAAGTCAGACTCGAACCCGGGCAGCCCCAGCATTCCCACTCGGAACCTCTCCTTTTCCAACTTGGGTAGAGGCGCTTTTCCATCTAAGAATTCTCCAAACTTGGCCACCCCCAAGGGAAAGGGCTCGGCCTCGCCAACTCGCACGACCTAGCCGGGCTCCGCAAGTCCAGGGCTGCGGGTCGCGGGTGGAGGAGCGGCCCCTCCCCTGGGTATTTAACCCCAGTCTGGAGCCCGCGGGGCGCCGGACGCTCCTGCTCCTCCCAGCTCGCGCCTCCCCGCCCTCCTCCCGGCTCTCCCGGCGCGCCCCACCCTCCGCCCCGCGCTCGCCTCGCGCACAGGCACCGGCCGGCGGGCGCGGGGAGCGGAGAGCGGGCCGCGCTGGCCTCTTCCGAGCCGCCCCCTGCCGCGGACGCCGCGCCTCGCTCGGCCGGAGTGCGACGCGGCTGCCCGAGTCCGGACGCCGGCCCCGGACGCCCCGGGGACGGACGGGCGGCTGTGGACGCCAGCCGGCGGCATGGATTCAGATTCAGGCGAGCAGAGCGAGGGCGAGCCTGGGACCTCCGCAGGTACGAGGGGTCGGGGCAGCCCTGCCAGGAAGACTGGGGCATCGAGGCGGGGAGGCCCGGGGGGGAAATCGCGAGTATTTCTCGGAGCTGCCGGGCGGGAGGCCGATCCCCAACAGTACGATCCTTTCCAGGCCGGGACTGGGACGGCTTTGCGCTCTGACTTTGCTTTGGGGTTTTCTCCCCATTGCATTTGGGCGCTGGAGGGAGCGTAGGTGCGTTTGAGGGTGGCTCTCCGCGCTGCAGGGCTCAGGTCATCTGGCCGGGGCAGGGGATGGGGAGGTATTGG
>SJXQ01006381.1:324286-354078 GCA_006408695.1 Aepyceros melampus
GTGACAAGGTTCGGGAAATCCGTGTCCTGTAGTTTGCTGCAGTGAGGGTTGCAACACAACTGCTTTTTGAAATAACTTTCCAAGAGCCGGCCGGGTCCTCGAACTCCGGGCTCCAGGGACGCTGTGGAACAGATGACCGGCTCCGAGGGCGTGACAGGACACTCGGGGAAGAAAATGCCCCCGCGGGTGGCCAGGCAGGACTCAAACCACAGCTCGTGGTTGCGGTTCCCGAGGTTGCTAGATGACCGGTGCGGAAGCGTTGGCCCATAGCTGGCCTGCACACGCGGAGGAGGTCCCCCACGAAGGGTCCAGGGAGACAGACACGTTGGCGCGCGGGGGCCAAGCTTCGCCTTTAAGGGGCGCAGCCAGCTTTTCACAATCGATAGTTAATCGAAACGATGGGTGGATGCTTACTTAGGAAAAAAATGAATGTCCTCCCCCGCCTCTCCCTGATACTGAGCAACAGGAGGAAGCCACCCACAGCCTTGAGTCGACTTACCGCCGGGCTCTGCCCACCTCCCTCCACTGGCCCGCTCCGCCCGCCGCCCACGGGTCCAGGGGCAGAAGACCTATGGTACTCACACGTACCCGTGGCTCCCCTCGCATCACGCCGCCCTGCAGGCTGGCCCTGGCCAGCAGACCTGTGACCTGAGAGCTGGGGTCCTCGGGTACAGATCCGAGGTCCCAGACTAGTCCCCACTCTTCCCAGTTCAGACCAGGGTCCCCAGGGTGGGGACCAAGTGTCAGGAGGCACCATCAGCCTAGGCGTGCCTGTAGGAAAGGCAGGCTCAGGAATCAGGCAGGTCAGCACCAGAAGCTGTGCCAGAGGCCCTGCATATATTATTCTCCTTCATCCTCACAGCACCTAGCCTGGTGGTTATTATCTCCATATTCTAGAACTGGGTTAGGTGGCTTACCCATAAATCATAGCCAGGGCCTAGCCAAGGGCGGAGTGACTGCCTTTCTGTTGCACCTCACAGGGCAGCTGTGGTAAATACCTACAGCTGGGTGGGAAGAGAGGAGGATGGCAGAGAAGCAAGTGGCATCGTCAAGATGCCTGTGTGTGAGGACTCCTATCTCTGTGCAAGGGCTTCCTGCTTTCTGTAGGTATGTGTGGACCTAATTAATAAACATGAGCTCTTCTCCAACCTGTATGTTCCCATGACTATGAAACACCAAGCTTTTGTTTCACAGGTGGCTTGTGGATCTCTTCCCATCATTTAAAAGTTCCAGTGGGTGTTTGTGTGTGTCTAAGTATATCTCTAAATTCAGGAGGAGGAAGGGAGGTGGATACATTGACACTGAAACTTTACTCTCTCAAAATCTCAGGAACTAACATGCTCTCCCAGCTCCCACCCTCAGATCTTTTATGTCAGTTGATGGAGAAGGGGAGGATAGGAGGCTTTGAGAAAGAGGAAGGAAAGAGAAGGTGGCGGAGGGGAGGGGCGGGGGGCCGTAGCAGGAGACAGTCAGAAGAGTTGGTACTTGGATGACAGGGGAGGAAAAGAGTTCTGAAGGGTCTGGTTTTTTCTCCGGGCAGCCTGCTCAGCAAGGGATATCCCTGGGGATTCATGTCTGTTTGTGTTGAAGACCTCTACACGGCTAACAGCAGCTGAGCCGTGACTACCGAGGTTGGATGGATCCCGTGAAGAAGGGCAGCCGGTTCTATGAGCTGTCACCATTTGTTTCTGCCTTACCGTTTTCCACAGTCATTTCTTCTTCCTCTGTGTGCCTGAATCTCACAAGTTGAACATTTATTTGAATGTCACAAGCCATTCTGCTAAATGGCATTCAGTCTCACTCATTACTTTCTTTTTTTTTTTTTTCACTCATTACTTTCAATCTTAAAGTCTTCATGACACACCTTCAAAACTAAGTGCTAATTCATCATCTAGCTGTGGCTACATCCTATCGAAAGGAAACTCCTGTTGCAGCTTCAGATGCAGGTTAAATTATCCATAGGGCTGATCATTGTCCTTGTAAGTAACATAACGTCCATCTGTGGACCTGTGTCTGTGCAAGCTGAGTGGGTCTGTAACTGAGGACAACAGAGGAAGTGGGAGTCTTGGAGTATTAATGTGTGTATTTGTGTGTACCCACCTCACAGGGAGCTGAGATGAAGGGCTGCTTCCTCCTCAATGCCTTCTCCTTCCTGAACTTGTAGAAAAGCCCGACTGTAAGATGGACCGTATTAAAGTTCTGAGTCTGGACTCTGGAATCAGAAAGACCTGGGTCTTAATCTCTACCCCTGTGTGTTCTAAGTTGCTTCAGTTGTATCCGACTCTTTGCACCCCATGGACCATATCCCAGCAGGCTCCTCTGTTTATGGGATTCTCAAGGCAAGAATACTGGTGTGGGTTGCCATTCCCTTCTCCAGGGGATCTTCCCAACCCAGAGATCTAACCAGCATCTCTTATATCCCCTGCATTGGCCAGCAGGTTCTTTACCACTAGCGCCACCCAATGGGCAAGTTAACTTCCTCATCTGTAAAATGGGGATAACATTTTATATTTATAAAACATGTATAAAACATTTATAACATGTATGAAACAATTAGTATTATTGTCATTATTATTACATTAATGTAATTGCCTGAGAAGATTTGTTTTTAATTTTCCCCTTTTCACTCTGTCTCATGTGTGTGTGTGTGTGTGTGTGTGTGTGCGTGCACACACGTGCACATGCACACACACGCAGATGTATTTGTTTGGGAGAGGTTATTTTTAAGTTACCTCTTCTCACCCTCATCTTCTAGTTCAAGGCATAAAGATGGGGACCTTCAAACCTACTGCTTTCACCATCCATCTCTTCTAGCTCTAGAGAATGTTGCACAAAGTAGAGAACACCTTATCCAGTCTACCTTCTAACCTGGAGGTTAGCCATTTTTATGCCACTTCTGATAGAAGAGTGGTTAATCCCCACACACACTGGTTCACCTTTTCCCTTCAAGGTAACAGGAGACAGGGGAGATAGTCACTATTCTTCTGTCCATTTTTGCCCATCTCGTAACCTTCCTGGTCAAAAACTGGCAGAGGAGTGAGGAAATGTCTTTACTGTACCCTTTTCAAGAGCCTTTTCCAAAGATCTCCATAGTATCTGCCATACTGCTCTCTCATGGAGCAGTCCCTGCATAGGAAGGTCAAAGGGGGAGTGTGGCTAAGATTTGTCCTAATCTGCATTTTCTGTTTTTCAAGAAGCATAGGATGGTGCTTCTATGTCATTCTGCTGCCTGCAGCTCTCCTTTGCCTCTCTGTAGTTTTATGGTTCTCTCTATGATTAGGAAATAGACAGCGTTTATGGAACACTGGATTTTTCCAGAGACCCAACTTGGCAGTCTCTCCTTTGACAAACCCACCATCCATCTCTCAGAAATCTTAGAGCTTGGTATATTAACTCAGCACTGATTCAGATTCTTTCCTAAGAAGCAACAAGCGAGTAAACATTAGCAGTGTCAGTTTCTTTCCTTTCTGACTTGTAAAACTGAGATTGAGATTGTCTACCCTGGCTGAAACAGACAAGCTCCTTCTACCCAGAGCTAGCGCCAAGCAGTCACACTGATGGAGCATCCCTGTGGCTGGGTAGGTGCCACAGAAAAGCGTTTATATGCGATGGCGTTGGGATGTGATAAGGAAACCTCAAGACAATAAAGGAAGTGGGAAAACAGCAGGCTCCTGACTTTGCCCTCCCGGTCTTTCCCATTCCCTAGGTCCTAAGCCTGGTCCAGGAAGACAGAGTGGCAAAGGAGTGGGTAGGATTCAGTAGTTAGCCAAGAGGAGATAAAGTGTTCCAGAAGTCAGACACCATTGAGCAAAGGCACAGATAAACAGGGAAGCAATTGGAGTAGAGGGCATATACTAAGGTGTGCGTGTGTGTGTGCTAAAAGTCACTTCAGTCACGCCCGACTCTTTGTGACCCCATGGACTGTAGCCTGCCAGGCTCCTCATCTGTGGGATCCTCCAGGCAAGAATACTGGACTGGGTTGCCATGCCCTCCTCTGGGATACCAAGGTGTACTGGGAAATAAAGTTAGATGAATGTAGGGAGAGCCACTTACTAGAGGGGGCTCTTAATAACGGTCCTGGCAGCGCTGAAGGAGCCCCAGCTGAGCTGATAGTAGAGCAGAGATGTCCCTGACTGAGAGCTGTGTTTTCAGAAGCCACGTCTGACAGACATGAAGTAGGGGGATGGCCTAGGCTTGGAGCCTCGGCTACCGGGGTGTGACCACACAGTCAGAGGGGATGGTATCCCTAAGCGAGGCAGCAGAGGAAGGATGCAAATGCCATTTCAGAGAAACAAACAACAGAAGTTGGTGACAGATTGCACAAAAGCAGTAGAGGAGAGGGACAGTGGAAAGGGACTGGCGTGTTGAGTTAGGATGAGGCAGGGAAATGCAAGAGACAGACTTCCCCACCCGACCAGTGCTTCCTTTCTTTCCATCAGATACTTAATAGTGAGGAAAAGACCCTGAAGACAGGAAAGATTGAAGGCAGGAGGAGAAGGGGATGACAGAGAACGAGATGGCTGGATGGCATCATCGACTCAATGGACATGAATTGGAGCAAGCTCCAGGAGATGGTGGAGGACAGGGAAGCCTGGCATACTGCAGTCCATGGGGTCACAAAGACTCGGAAATGACTTAGCAAGTGAATAACAACAAAGTTTTGCTCAAAGGCACCTCCCTTCACCCATAGTAAATTATGCTGGGACATTGGTTTTGGAGGATCATGGGGTTCTGGAATTTGTTGATTCTTATTGTTGGGTTATTTGTGGAGGCTATTCAGTAACATTTGTCACCTGACAAATTAACAATTGATGGAATGAACAACCAAAGAACCATGGGCAAGGACACCACCTGGGGATGATGAACTACTCAGCTATCAGTCTCAGTCCCAGGTCTCATCCTTATTTTGGACACTTTCAGGGGCTTTGGCCCCAACCACACCGTGGGCTGCTTTGAGGATCAGGACCTTGTCTCAGGCTTTCATGTTTCCAAGGTTTTATGGACATTATAAATGAATGAGAAATTTGAGGAGCCTCCTGAGAGCTCTGCACTAAAAGGCCAGATAGACAGCCAAAATCCTGTCCTATAAAGTAGGGCTGCCAACGCTTTCCTTCTGTGCTTTGCTTCAGTGTTTTAAGATCACTTGCACTATTTGGGACTGTGTTGGAAAGTATGGGGGCATGAAAAGAGATATAAGGATACAGTCCATTCTGTCTCTAGGAGGGCTTGGGATCAGATGGGCAGATAGGACACAGGTACTGATGGCCGCAGCTTAAGCCAGTACAGGAAGACTCTCACACCATTGCCCTGAGGGTAGATCCTGGCCACGTCTCTGTTTATATGTTTTCCCTTGACGCAGCCACTTTCCCTTGTGTGTTTTACAGTCATTCCTGTACATGTCTCATCTCTGGTATTGGTCTTAGCTCCCTAACGGTAAAGACTGGGCCTTTTTCCTCTGTATCGCCTCTCATCAACACCACTTGTGTGCCCTAAACACAGTGGTAGGTTACTGCCTGGCTGGCTGGCTGCTTAGATGGATGGATGGATCTACAAATGCTGTTATAAGTTGGTTCTCCAGGAGGCAGATTCTGAGATGGAGGTTAGCATGCAGTGTGTTTACTGGGAGAGGGTCTTGAGATCAATACCTGGGGAAGACAAACAGAGGGGAGGGATGCCAGGCTGGGCAGAGGGAGAAGCTGAGCCGCAGAGCAGGCCCAACAAGTTGAAGGTGGAAAGCCCTACAGAACTGAGTTGAGGTGAGGGACCAGGCTTTTATATCCCCTGACATAATGATCAGTCATTAGATGCAGGCCATCCCTGCATCTTGGACAAACCTGTCCCTTTCAGCTGAGAGCTGTCTGCAGGCAGCACTTCCAGCAGCTGTGGAGTGCTTGGCCTTTCATTCCTGAAGGGGGACCTGGAACATACACCATGGCATCTACCATGGGTGGCCTCCACAGTTCTCCAGGAATGTTCCATGATGGGTGGCAGCCCTGCCTATGGGCAGCTGTGAACATTATCTGGACCTAATTAAAGCAAGTTAGATAGCCAGATGAAATTAGCCATTCTAGATCTCACAGATCTGCACCAGCTGTTCAACCCATGCAACCCAATAGATATTGGTTCATCATCTGTTTAGTGTTCAGTATGTGGGGGGTACTATGGTAGCAGACAGAAATGGTATTAGGGACCTCCCTGGTGGTCCAGTGGTTAAAACTCCACTTCCCAATGGAGGAAGTGTGGGTGGGATCCCTGGTGGGGGAACTAAGATCCATCCCACATGTTGTAGGGTGTGGCCAAAAATCAAATAAAACTTGTTGTTTTTTTTCTTTTTTAAAAAAGAAATGGAATTAGATGTGGCCCTGCCCTCAAGAGGCTGCACCCATAGGGAGAGAAAATGCCTACCCAAAATGAATCTGTAAACTTGACAGCATCAGCAATAAATAGTGGAGGATTCAGGGACTTCCCTGGTGGTCCAGTAGCTAGGACTGCACTCCCGATGCAGGAGGCCCAGATTCAATCCCTGGTTGGGGAACTAGATCCCACATGCCGCAACTAAGACCCAGTGCAGCCAAATAAATTAGTTGAAGTAAATTTGTTAAACAGTGTCAGGTTTGGGGCATGGGGCATAATGGTCTGGGGTTCTGGCGGAAGGCCTCATGGCGGAGATGGGCCTTGAGGACAGCCTTGAAGGAGTGAAAGATTTCGATGGGGAGGAGAATGAGCCAAGGGACTCCAAGAAGGAGGGACAGACAGGAGTCCGTGGGAAGCCTGGCATAGCCCGGGGGGCACCGTTAGTGGGCTGAAAGGAAGAGAGGGTGGACATATTCAGAATGTCAAATTGGGTGTTGTGGTAGTTGTGGGCAATGTGTAACTTTCTGGAGATGGAGACAGAATGTGTATGTGTATGTAAATATAAAGCTATTTTCTACATTATTTTTCCCTAAAAATATGGCACCTTCTTTTTTATTTGTCAGCAAAACCAAATTATAGTTACACTTTCCATTAGCACTTTTCTTTAATTGGTTCATTTTCCTCCAGAGTTACCATTGGCTCCCATCTGAATTCACATGTAAATCTCTGTAAAGACACTATATACATAATTTTGTTTTGTTTTTCAGTCACTTGGCTTCCAACTCTTACTGTAAAGTGCCTGTGTAGGTGGGTGTTTGGGCTGTACTATGTACGAGTATAGATATAAAGGCTTGAGAAGAAGAATTTAGCAGATAAGTTCCCTTGAGATAGCCCAGTCTAAGAAAACATAAAGAGCAGTGAGAACCCTTTTCCCCAACATATATTATCACATGCCCCCAAAACATATTTTTTATACATCAGAAGTGCTCTTTTTAGGCAACTGCATAGCACAAATTCTGAAACTGCCTTAGAACAGTCTTCATGTCATATTGGATTTCCTAAACATCATTGCCTAGGAATAAAATTGAGCTTGTTCATGGAAAATCTAGTGTGCAGACTATAAAAATGGAGTGCTTGGCCGCAAAGAAAGTGCTAGACACACCCTAATAGAAACCAGTATTTTGTAATTCAGTTCTCCAGGAAAAAAAAAGAGAGAGAGAGAGACACTTTGGTGGTATCCAAATGCTAGTTTAAACAGCTGAAAAACCACAGGAGCAGCCACTGGTTTCTAGATTGTCCTCTTGAAAGTAAAATACGCTTTCTGGGAAACTTTTCTAGCCTGGAAAGGAAGTATTCTGGTGACACACAGCTTTCTGGAAGCTCACAGTTAATGTTTTTATGGTGGAGGTATCCAGTTTCACGTGCGGGAGGAAATTCTGTAAAGGGTTGTTCTGGTGAGCACACACATTCCGCAGTCCTAATTTGGGGCCTGAGGGTTATGCTAGGAAGATATAACCAGATTTTTGGAGAATAATATGGGAGGGAAGTGAAGGGGCCTGTCTGCCTGGCAGGCCCCTGCAGCAGCTCTTCCCTACCCCACTTGAGTCTGGTTCCTTGGTTTGCTTGGAATGACATTAAGAAAGTCAGGGAGAGAAGACTGGGGTCCAGGTCACAAGGTAGAGAAAGTAGATTTAAGAAGTTGTGGCATATACCAAACAAGATGAGAAATGGTCTTTGCCAGCCAGAGTCTAGTCCCAGAGGGGCTGGGACTGAATGTAAAATAATAGTGATGTTTTGAATTTGTACTTAATTTTATATTACTTAAGCACATACAATGTATTTGAGACTAGGTTAACTATTTATATGGTATTTAAGACTTACACAGGCCTTATAGGTTAGGTACTATAAATAGCCCCATTGTATAGGCCAGGAAACTGAGGCACGAAGAGGTTAAGTAACTTGCTCTGGGATGTTCAGTTTCTCAGTGGATATGAAGCCAGTCTAAACTCCAAACACGGTGCTCTTTACCAGGTAAACTCTGTTGTTAGATCAGTAGATGCCACCAGGTCCTTTACATCCGCCACCAGCTCCCACAGGGCCCTTGGACTATAAGGTTCCTTCTTCAGGCTCCTACTGGTAGCTTAGGACATTCTACCTCCAGAAGGCCCTGTTTTAAGCTGCAGACATTTCCTGCATTGGACCAATAATACATGGGCAAGGAGGGGCTTTCATGGGTTCAAAAACAGGAGCTAGTAAGAGTTGGTTTAGGAGGGAAGAAGAGGAGAGCGGCGCAAAGCAGCTCTCAGGGAGAGAAGGTCCTGGAAGGACGCTGCAGCCATGTATATGTCTAGGGTCCTGGCAACGTGGTGGAGGAGGAGACGGAGAGGAGAGAGAGTTGAAAAGCAGCGTCGAGAGAGGTGCCAAATACTGCCTCTATCAGAGTGCACGTAGGCATTTTTTCCACTCCAGTATTTAGAATCATTCTAGATATAGAATCACCAGGACATGATGACCAGTTGGACTCAAGGGCAAGAGAAAACTCGAAGTTGAGACTAGCACAATAACGAGACACTGAGCTAAACAATTTGGGTTTGGGTTTCTTACTGCTTTTCAGTAGCATTATTTTCCAACCAAAGGAATGCAAGCTCATGATAGAATATGCAAAAACAGTACAAAGAAGAAAATTAGATTGAGTCACAAAAATAGATGGGCTTTTCCAAAAGAGTGTAGTCCAAAAGCCATCCTGAAAAATGCAAGAGACCTTTATTTAGGGAGGAAGGAAGTTTTGTAAGAGAACAAGAGCCCCACTTCTGAAATGTTTAGTAAGAACATTGGCTACACTGCCAGACAGCATCAGCACCAGAGCTGGAAGCCAGATACTCTGGCTCTGTTGTTCCCCCCAAACATATGTAATTTTAAAAAAGGATCAGAGTAATTCTGGGTGTCAGGATAGCAAAAGGACCACTTCCATGTTTCTTTTTGACACCTTCCACCATGTTCCTGCCATCCCTTTCCCCTTTTCCTCTCCTGAGCTTTCTCCTTCCCAGCACAGCTGCCCAGAAGTCAGACACCACAGGCCCACACCAGGCCTTCCCATGTACAGGGCCCACTTCACCAGTCAGGAGAGCCCTACATAGAGCCCTTAGAATATTTTTACATTTTTTTTAATACCCAAGAATAATTTGGTAGGTTTTATAGATGCATGGCGACAATTGCAAAGCTTAATTTACTTTGAGTTTAATAACTTCCAGCTTTGGGAATAGATTTATTCATTTCTAGTTCTCCAAATATGCTTTTACTCTTTGTTTAGATTGATTTTTTACTTTATAAGGAAAGAGGGAAATTTGTTCACCTGTGTTAGCCTCTCTCTCACCCTTAAGATTTAATTCATTGATTCAGTCTCAGTCAAACAAAGCAGGCAGAGCTAAGTTAATACAGTCAACTTTTAGCAGCCCAGAGCAGTACATGATGGAAATTAAATGTGAATTTTGTTGACTTTTTTTAATTTTGGTTTCTCTGATCGTATGTAATCCTGATTTTTCCTGTTGTTGTTGTTCAGTTGCCCAGTCGTGTCCAGTTGTTTGAGACCCCATGGACTGCAGCATGCCAGGCCTCCCTGTCCCTCACCATCTCCTGAAGTTTGCCCAAGTTCATGTCCATTGCATCGGTAATGCCATCCAGCCACCTCATCCTCTGATGCCCTCTTCTCCTTCTACCCTCAGTCTTTCCCAGCATCAGAGACTTTTGCAATGAGTCCGCTGTTCACATCAGATGACCAAAATACTGGAGCTTCAGCTTCAGCATCAGTCCTTCCAATGAGTATTCAGGGTTGATTTCTCTTAAGATTGACTGCTTTGATCTCCTTGCTGTCCAAAAGACTTTCAGGAGTCTTCTCCAGCACCACAGTTCAACGGCATCAATTCTTTGGCATTCTGCCTTCTTTACAGTCCAGCTTTCACAACTGTACATGACCACTGGGAAGACCACAGCCTTGACTATACGGACCTTGCTTTTCAACACACTGTCTAGGTTTGTCATAGCTTTCCTGCCAAGAAGCAATCATCTTCAGATTTCATGTGTGCAGTCACCACCCACAGTGATTTTAGAGCCCAGAATAGGAAATGGAGCTGGATGCAATGATCTTATCTTTTAATGTGTAGTTTTAAGCTGGCTCTTTCACTCTCCTCTTTCACCCTCATCAAGAGGCTCTTTAGTTCCTCTTTGCTTTCTGCCATTACACTGGCATCATCTGCATATCTGAGGTTGTTGATGTTTCTTCCACCTATCTTGATTCTAGCTTGTAACTCATCCAACCTGGCATTTCTCATGATGTGCTCAGTGTATCAGTTAAACAAGCAGGGTGACAGCAGACAGCCTTGTCATACTTCTTTCTTGATGTTGAACCAATCAGTTGTTTCATGCAGGATTCTAACTGTTGCTTCTTGACCTGCATACAGATTCCTCAGGAGACAGGTAAGATGGTCTGGTATTCCCATTTCTTTAAGAGCTTTCCACAGTTTGTTATGATCCACATAGTCAAAGACTTTAGCATAATCAATGAAGCAGAGGTAGATGATTTTCTGGAATTCCCTTGCTTTCCCTATGATCCAGCAAATGTTGGCAGTTTGATCTCTGGTTCCTCTTCCACTTCCTTTTCCCTGTATCCCTCCTCAATTTCCCCTTCTGCCATCTCTCATTAATACCTTTTTTCTACCTGTGTCTCCTAAGGCTTTGCTCTTGGCCTTGTTCTTTTCTAACAATATGCTTTCATTTTGGAAAAGCCTGCCCACTTTTCATTTGGAAAGTGGAAAAGTGAAGTTGCTCAGTCGTGTGCAACTCTTTGTGACCGTATGGACTGCAGCCTTCCAGGCTCCTCTATCCATGGGATTTTCCAGGCAAGAGTACTGGAGGGGGTTGCCATTTCCTTCTCCAGGGGATCTTCTCAACTCAAGGATTGAACCCCAGTCTCCCGCATTGCAGGCAGACACTTTACCCTCTAAGCCACCAGGGAAGCCCTTTTTCATTTGGAAAAGCCCACCCATTTTTCCAGCATGAAGCTAAAGGTTCCCAAAGCTGTGGTCTAACCTGGTCCTCTCTCCAGAGCAAGAATTATGCCCTTCAGAGTCATCTGGGTTCATCTCCTTCCTGTCCAGGAGACACCCCAACGCAGCACAGCTACACCTGGACTGTTACCTTTCCATCACCCTCTCTCAGCTCTTCTGGTGGCCTCACCAGCCACCAAGTCATTCAAAATTAAATTGTGAAGTCATAAGAGTGAAATCTCCTATACAAGTGATCTCATAGCAAAATCAGGAAATGGAGAAAGCAGGCATTATTCCCAGTTTATAGATAAACACATCCACAGAGATTATTTACCCCAAATCACAAAGTAAGTGGTAGATTTCCACTATTTAAAGCTACATCCCCCTCTCCCCCCAAAAAAATGGGAGGGGCAGAAACAAATCTAAATGTTCAACCTAAAAATATATAAGCCCAGACTTTGGAGTCAAATGGGTATATGCTCACACCCCACATATGACCTTGAAGCACTGCCTAGAAACATCTCAGAATCTGTTTCCTCACATCCCTGGGGTGGCTGTCAGGTTTCATGTGTGCTCAGCTGCTCAGTCATATCCAACGCAACGCTATGGACTGTAGCCCACCAGGCTCCTCTGTCCGTGGAATTTGCCAGGCAAGCATACTGGAGTGAGTTGCCATTTCCTCCTCCAGGGGATCTTCCCGACCCAGGAATTGAACTGGAGTCTCCTGCCTTTCCTGCATTGCAGGCAGATTCTCTAGTACTGAGAGAAGCCCCATTCAACCCAAGCATATAGGTAAATATTCAGTCAAATAATTACTGAATAATTAAATACATAATGACATTTCTACACTGTGGAATATTATTCAGCTGTTAAGAAAAATTAATTTGGAAAAAATATAGATGTTTGTATTATAATATATGAAGAAAGCTTGATAATCTATGATCACAGTTTTGCTATATGCATACATGTACACATATATACATGTATATTTATTTATACATTTACACCCATATACCTATATGTACATATCAATACATCCCTTTTTAAAAATTTGTATTGAAATATAGTTGATTTACAATGTCCTGTTTAATTTCTGCTATACAGCAAAATGACTGGTTATACATATGCATATATATTATTTTTCATCCTTTTTCATTATAGTTTATCACAAGATATTGAATATAGTTCCCTGTGCTATAGAGTAGGACCTTATTGTCCATCCATCCTATATATAATGATTTGCATCTATTGATCTCAAAATCCCAGTCCATCCCTCTCCCCACTCCTCCTTGGCAACCACAGGTCTATTCTCTATGTCTGTGAGTCTGTTTTTGCTTCATAGATCACATACCCCTTTTCTTTAATAGAGAGAAGGGGAAGAAACTCTCCCTCCATTCACATTCATGAACTTTTTTTTTTAATCCTGGAACAGAATTAACCACTCTGTATGATGAGTTTGTAGGCAATTTTAATTTCCATCTTTTTTGCTTTCCTTCCATGTTCAATGAGAATGTATAACTTTCAGCAGATTTTTATTTTAAAAACCACCCCAAATGAGATCCAGTGGACTTGTCCACTGCTCATCCTTCTGACTCTCTTGCAGGTTTGTCCCAGGTCCCTCTGTTTTCTTCCTTGACATTCATTCTTCCCTCTGTTCCCCAGGATCCTCTTCCCCATCAGACCAGGCCTCCATGGGTTCTTTTCATAGGCTCCTGCTAGCTCACTGGTGGGGGCAATTCTGGACTTCTCTCCTCAGCCTCCTTCCTACTTACCCACTGCCCTGGCTTCAGCTCTGCACCTCCACCTTATCACACCCTCCCTTCTGAGCCCACCTGGCCTGAGCCCCCATGTCAGGTATAGGAAGTATGAATAGTCAGGGTGGATAATGAGCTTATAGATTTGAGGCCAAGGACCTTGCAAGACAAATGGACCTGCTGGGTGAGCTTGCTGACCCAGCCATTTTGGCTCTAGACTGTGGCCCTGCTGTTGCTTGCTGACCAGCAGTGTGCACATCCTCTCTCCCTGACCCTGCTCCTTCCCGACCCCCATCCCAAACATGAGTGACTTTCAGTTTCCACTTGTTCATCCTCACATTGATTTTGTCTTTACTACTTTTACAATTTGAAAAAAAGAAGGGCATTTAAAATTCTGTTTTAACAGGATTATTAGCTTTTAGGAGGTATTGGTCTTCCACCCCCAAGTTTGATCTGTCTTTCCAAAAAAGTTCATTATTGAAATGTTGTTGTTGTCATTTAGTCGCTCAGCCATGTCCAACTCTTTGTGGCCCCATGGACTGCAGCCCACCAGGTTCCTCTGTCCACGGGATTTCCCAGGCAAGAATACTAGAATGGGTTGCCATTCCCATCTCTCGGGGATCTTCCCAACCCAAGGATTGAAACCCACATCTCCTGCAATGGGAGGCAGATTCTGTACCACTGAGCCACCTGGGAAGCCCTTTGTAAAGTTAACATGATATTAAGTATTATATGTATCTATTTCTGAAGGAATTAGAAATTATTGAGGTCTTGTAATAACCTATAATGGAAAAGAACCTGAAAAAGAATCTATATAACTGAATCACTTTGCTGAACACTTGAAACTAACATAACACTGTAAATTAACTATACTTTAATAAAAGAAAAAGAAGAAATGTATTAGATTTTGTTTGTATCTTGGAGCTGAAAATAAGAGATACCATGGCCCCAGTATTATTTGCTGCCTCCCTATCTCCACCTTATTTTACTCTAGTCCATCAAATAGGGATAGCCCAGTCAGGAAACTTATAGGAAACAAAGGTGTTCACCCTTTAGACTCACATTAATTAGAGTTTTTTAACCTAGTTTTAAATTGCCCCATTCACCCTTAATGACTGATATTCCCCATCAGGTAGGATTTTGTCTATACTTACTTTCTTGATTTATATTATAAAATATGATTACTTTATGAAGTCACAGAGTTGGACACAGCTGAGCAACTGAACTGAATTTATACTGACACTGATGATTATTTTACTCATTCTCAGATATAAAAACATATAGTAACTAAGCATTTTTACCCTGCCAGAATAGTTCCTCCTTCCATTAAAAAAATCACTTTCTTAATCTTTAAGTGGAAAGCAGTATCAGTTTTCTTGTTGAAAGGCCATATCTTATTAATTCCAGTGGGGGAATATGACGACTGTGGATTTTAAAGGAGAGATCAGAGAATATGAGAGGAAGAATAATTGAAATAGGAGTACTTTCCTAGAGGAAGCAGGTGTTTATGTCGAGAGTGATGGTTGGTACATCCTAAGACCAGCAGGTTCTATAAGCACCCATGCAGGATCTCTAGAGACTATCACCTGTCTTTCCCTTCACCCTAGGAGGGAAGTCAGTGATGGGCTGGCACTCACTCATGAGTAAAGAAGTTTGGATCCAACCATTCTTGGTTTTCTTTATTTCATTTTTATAAAAAAAAAAAAAAAAAAAACCCTCTCCACATAAATTAGCTCTTCGGGGCTTCCTGGTGGCTTAGTGGTAAATAATCTCCCTGCCATGCAGGAGACACAGGTTTGATACCTGATCCAGGAAGATCCCACATGCCTTAAAAACAACTAAGCTCGTGCGCCACAAACTATTGAGCCTGTGCTCTAGAGCTTTGGAGCCACATCTACTGAAGCCCAGCAGCGTAGAGCCCATTCTCCGAAGCAAGAGGAGTCACCACAATGAGAAGCCTGCAAACGACAACTAGAGAGTAGCCCCCATTTGCCGAAAGGAGAGAAAAGCCCACACAGCAATGAAGACTCAGCACAGCCAAAAATAAATAATTTCAAGCCAAAAATAAAATTATTAAAAAAAAATAGCTCTGCTATATTGTTACAACCCAATGAGAGTGGCTGAGGTCTGAGCCAAGTCTGAAGAGGAGTGAAGGTCAGTGGTCATTAGGGCCTGAGACTGTCATATCAGCAGGATAAAGACCAGGGGTGAGGACTAAGCACAGCTGGTCAGGTGGCAGGGAAGCCAGAGGAGCCATAGGCCTGACCAATTCTCTTTTTTTTAAACTTTTTATTTTGTATTGGAGCATAGCTGATTAACAGTGTTGTGATAGTTTCAGGTGAACAACGGAGGGACTCAGCCATATATATACATGTATCCACTCTCCCCACAGACTCCCCTCCCTTCCAGGCTGCCACATAACACTAGCAGAGTTCCATGTGCTATACAGTAGGACCTTGTTGGTTATCCATTTTAAATATAGCAGTGTGTACATTGTCCATCCCAAACTCCCTAACTATCCCTTCCTCTCGGCCTTCCTCCCGGCAAACATAAGTTTGTTCTCAAAGTTTGCAAGTCTCTTTCTGTTTTATAAGTAATTGCATTTGTATTTCTTTTTATATAAAGGATATCATAGATCTCCTTGTTTGTCTGATTTACTTCACTCAGTGTAACACTCACTAGGTCCATCCATGTGGCTGCAAATGACATTATTTCATTCTCTTTAATGGCTTACTCCTTGGAAGAAAAGTTATGAGCAACCTAGACAGCATATTCAAAAGCAGAGACATTACTTTGCCGACTAAGGTCTGTCTAGTCAAGGCTATGGTTTTTCCAGTAGTCATGTATGGATGTGAGAGTTGGACTGTGAAGAAGGCTGAGCGCCGAAGAATTGATGCTTTTGAACTGTGGTGTTGGAGAAGACTCTTGAGAGTCCCTTGGACTGCAACAAGATCCAACCAGTCCATTCTGAAGACCAGCCCGGGGATTTCTTTGGAAGGAATGATGCTAAAGCTGAAACTCCAGTACTTTGGCCACCTCATGTGAAGAGTTGACTCATTGGAAAAGACTTTGATGCTGGGAGAAATTGGGGGCAGGAAGAGAAGGGGAATACAGAGGATAAGATGGCTGGATGGCATCACTGACTCGATGGACGTGAGTCTGAGTGAACTCCGGGAGTTGGTGATGGACAGGGAGGTCTGGCGTGCTGCGATTCATGGGGTTGCAAAGAGTCAGACATGACTGAGCAACTGAACTGAACTGAATGGCTGAGTGATATTCCATTTTATATTTGTACCACATCATCCTTATCCATTCTTCTGTCAGTGGACATTTAGATTGCCTCTTGTCTTGGCTATTGTAGATAGTGCTGCCGTAAATATTGGGATGAATGTTTCCTTTTGGTTCATGTTTTTCTCCATATATATACCCAGGAGTGGGATTGCAGGGCATATGGTAGCTCTATTTTTAGTTTTTTAAGAATCCTTCATACTCTTCTCCATAGTGGCTGTACCAATTTACATTCCCACCAACAGTGTAGGAGGGTTCCCTTCTCTATATACCCTTTCCAGCATTTACTGTTTGTGGATTTTTTGATGATAGCCATTCTGGCTGGTGTGAGGTGATACCTCCTGAGGGCCACTTGGCTTGCAGCAGCCAGACATGGCTGGCTCAACCTTCTTGAGCCTCCCCACCTGGAGAGTACCCCCCTTTAATATTAAAGAGCCCAGAACTTTGAGAAAAGCTGGCTTCCAGCTGGGGCCTTCTGACCTCTTACTCCACCTCAGGAACAAGTCCTTCTAACCTCCCTTCCAGCCTATTTTCCTAGCCCAAGATCTCTGCTTCATCCTTAGTGCTTCGCTTCCCTGAAGCCCCTCCCACCTAGGTGTTCCTCTCCATTTCCTCTGTATTGATCCTCCCACCCATCCCACAAGCCCTCCAGAGTGCTAGAGGGACTATGGCAGTGGAAACACCAAGATAAATGGCTGTGACTGGAGACTTGTCATGAAGCAAAGATATTAAAAGCTTCCAGAGAGAAAAACTAGGCTCTTAACAATGCACTAGTCAGAGAAAACCATAAGTCAAAAAGATACATGCACCTCAGTGTTCATAGCAGCACTGTTTACAACAGCCAGGACATGGAAACAACCTAAATGTCCATCTACAGAGGACTGGACAGAGAAGATGTGGCACATATGTAGAATGGACTGTTACTCAGCCACTAAAAAGGAGCAAAGTTGGGTCATTTGCAGAGACATGGATGGTCCCAAAGTGTCTCATACAGGGTGAAGTAAGTCAGAAAGAGAAAAACTAATATCATATATTAATGCATATATGCAAAATCTAGAAGAACAGTATAGATGATCATATTTGTAGAGCAGAAATAGAGACACAAAGGTAGAGAACAAATTTATGGATACCTGGGATCGACCATGTGAAGAGTTGACTCATTGGAAAAGACTCTGATGCTGGAGGGATTGGGGGCAGGAGGAGAAGGGGACGACTGTAGATGAGATGGCTGGATGGCATTACTGACTCGATGGACACAAGTCTGAGTGAACTCCGGGAGTTGGTGATGGACAGGGAGGCCTGGCGTGCTGCCATTCATGGGGTCACAAAGAGTCAGACACTGAGCAACTGAACTGAACTGGGATCGGCACATATACTCTACTGATATTATGTGAAAAATATGTAACTAATGAGAACATATAGCACAGGGAACTCTATTTAATGCACTGTGGTGACCTGAGTGGGAAAGAAGTCCAAAAGGGACAAGGCACGTGTATACGTATGACTAGTTCATTTTGCTGTGGAGTGGAAACTAACACAACACCATAAAGCGACTATACTGCAATAAAAATTAAAGACAAACGAAAAGCAGGGCACTGGTTTTCTACATAGCTGAGGACTAAGCAACAGAGTTGCAGTATCTTTGAATTCTCAAGGCGAATGATTGGTGTTAGAGTTCTGAGCACAGTCAGGCTATCAGTCAAGTGTGTGAGGTAGACTAAATCATTGCATGATAAAGTAGATCTCAAAAAAATTACCTCACTGTGCTCCCTTCCTCAGGGAGCTGCTAGACTAGGAGTCAGCCAACTGACATCCCCAGGCCAAGACGGGCCTGTCACCTGTTTCCATGTATCCCACAAGCTAGAAGCATTTTTACTTTTTTTAATGGTTACATTGTAAATGGTTTTATAGGTACTTTTTTGTACTTTTGGCCCTTAATCTCTGGCCATTTAAGGTGGTTTGCTGATGCATATACCGGACAAAGTGTTACATTGAAGTGGGGAGCAAGTTAAGAAAGAGAAAGCTGTGAGAACCAAGAAATAGGAGATGGATACAGGAAAGAAGAAATGAAGAATGAAGGAAGAATTGGGCTGAGAGCCTGGGGCGGGCCAAGAGACCTTTGCACCCAGATTTGAGCCGGGGCACACAGTGCTCCCAGAGGAGTCTCCAAGAAAGATTAGTTGATTTGTTTGAACCTGTTGTGAACACTTTATATTCTGCTTAGAACTTTAAGAGTGAATTACTACCCAGTAGAGTAAACTACTGCCCGGTAGATAGAAAACTAACCAAAAGAAATACAAGGCAGTGTTTAACTCCTGGGAAAACAAGATGAATAAGAAAGGAAATGCTGTCATGGAAGTGACAGAACATATATGACTCAGCTATGAATGGTATCTCTATCATAGCAATGTAATCACTTAAGTTTGATTTAAACAAATATTGAAATAGAACCAAACTGGAAGGTGGAAGGAGAAATGAACGGAAAAGACAGCTAAATTCTCACCTTCTGTGAAAGGAAGTTAAACATAATTATTAGTAATTACTAATAACTAGTAATTATTAGTTGCAACGGTTATAAAGTGTTTTGCCTCCAAAAAGACAGCATCAGAAGTGGGCCAGACTCTACAGCATTATGAGCCTTAAAGAAGGATTTAACTTTTTTAATAATGTACCTGTATTACTTTGAAAAAAGACTTTTAGAAATAAAATTATTAAGAAAAGTAACTGGTCAGCTCAGAGCAACCATGCCCAGGTGGGGAAGGGGCAGTGTGGCAACCTCAGGCCCCTGTGTGGAGGAAGCAGGCATCAGTGTCCTGAGACCCCACCGCTCCAGTTATCATTATTGTTCCTGATGTGAGTGTGAGTGGATTTCAATAAAATGTCAAGACTGTTAGCCATTCATTCATGCAACAGTCTGTATGTTTCAATCCCTGGCTAAAGTCGCAGTGTTAAATTAATGATGATTCCTGCCCTCAAGTTGTTCACAGACTGGTGAGATATAAAGTCACTCATTCAACCAATGGATGATTGCTCTCCATGGTGATAAGAATATAACAGAGGGAAAAGTAGTTGCAGAGAAAAGTTGCTGAGGCGTTAGAAGTCCTTCGGGGAGCCCTGGAGGTTATTGAATAGGAATTGGCGATAAGGGCAGAGCCAAAGTTCAGGCACAGGGGAACAGAATATATAAACGTGCAGAGGGGACCCAGACGTGACAGAGAGCAGGACGGTGACACCTGTGCATTGCCTAGAATCAGGAGCTCAGAGTCTGTGGAGGACGAAGCTGGAGAGGTGAGCTCAGCAACCAGCATCCCATGCTCAAGAGTCTGGCCTCTGTCTTCAAGGCCATGTGAAGCCAGCCAGTCAATTGATATTCTCCCTAGTGGAGGAACATCATGAAAGCCAACTCTCAAACCCAGTGTGGAAAACAGAAAGGAAGCTGAGGCAGAGAGATGAGTGAGGAGACAGACAATCATTTGGGTGAGAAATGATGAGGTACTAAGGTGTTGTCAGTGAGACAGAGAAAGGCAGATACATTTGAAGATGTGAAGGAGGCTGAATCAACAGTATAATGTCCCCTTAGATGCATGAGGTGAGAGAGAAAGAAGGCAAGGATGACCTGCACGTTCTTGTCCAGACACTGGGCAGGCAGCAAAGCCACATATAATACAAGGAGGAGGCTGCAGAGGGGTGGGAGAAAGGGGCTGAGGGAAGCTCTGAGCATGAGGCCTGGGAATCTAGGTGGAGAGGGCTGGCAAGCAGTAACATGTGGGGCTGGGCCTCAGCAGAGACACCTGGGCTGGGAGGTGTATCAGGAAGAGCAAGGGTGACATCTCACATTCTGAGACAGTGTGTGGCAAGAGAGAAAAGGTTCCTGAGCAAATGGAGAACACCTAGGCCTCAGGCCTGGGCAGAGGAAAGAGGTGCCCTGGAAGAGGCTGTGAAGAACCAAGACAGGGGAATTCAGAAAGCAGAGACCGAAGGAGTGTTGCGGGATGTTGGAGGTCAGATGAGCCAAGGCCCGAGTGTGTGTCGCAGGGTGCCACAGGCATTCCCTGTCCCAGAAATTACAGCAGAGGTAACATATCTGGCCGCACCCACTGAGGCCCCATAGAACCCCCCACTCCCATGCTATGACAACAAAATGTCCTCCCATATCCAGTCACTCCCCAGGAACAACTAGAAGGTGACCTCGTGAGAGCTGATGCCATTGAGTGTGGGGTGAAAGCCAGGGTAGGACAGGACCGCAGCGCCTCTGTCCTCTCATGGCTGACCCTCCTCAGGCCTCTTCCTGGGGCCCCGGGCTCACCCTCTTCCACCACAGGCATTCCCTGTCCCAGAAATTACAGCAGAGGTAACATATCTGGCCGCACCCACTGATGCCCCATAGAACCCCCCACTCCCATGCTATGACAACAAAATGTCCTCCCATATCCAGTCACTCCCCAGGAACAACTATAAGGTGACCTCGTGAGAGCTGATGCCATTGAGTGTGGGGTGAAAGCCACGGTAGGACAGGACCGCAGCGCCTCTGTCCTCTCATGGCTGACCTTCCTCAGGCCTCTTCCTGGGGCCCCGGGCTCACCCTCTTCCCCATGACATCACTTCCTGTGCTGACCAGTCAATGTTGGGGACTGAGGCTTAAATCTATCATCGAGCTCCTTCTATGTGCCGGGGACACCATGGCAGACACAGCAGTCCCGGTCCCTCTCTCCTGGAACTTGCAGTGAACGAACACGTGACGCCAAATGGAAGGTCCCTGAACAGGCCCCAAGAACCGAGTTTGTTCTGGAGAGAAGGAGGGCTCAGAGGAGAGGGGGAAGGAGGACAGCAAGGGATGCTTGGATCTGGGGAGAAGATGCACTGAGCTGTGGGTGAAACCACGGAAAGGATGAGCCAGTCTCTCTTGGGGGCAGAGAGGTGGGATGACAGGGCTGTGGGCCTGGTGAGAGGAACGGGGCCTGGCGTGTGGGACACAGCTCCCGTGTGCAGCTGCGTCAGCACAGGGCAGCCCGCCGGCGCTGGCTGGCTGCGGCTTGGTTTGCGGGCGCTGAGGTCAGCACCGGGAGAAGCCTGCGGGAAAGCCTGCTGACCCCAACTCTGTGGCGAGCACAGGCTGACATCTGACAGAGAAGTCAAGGGCCCTGGGGCTGGAGAGGGGCGGGGGGAAGAGGGAAGGTATAATTTTGGAGGAAAGCCACAGGAAAGGAAAGCTGGAGCCTCCAAGGTCCATGCCCCAGGTTTTCAGAAGGACGGAAAAGCAGGAGGCATTCCACTGCGGAAACCACTGGAGTGCAGAGCTGAGGGAGAGCTCAGAGGCTGGAGGGAAACCAGTGTGAAAGAAGGAAAGCTGAGAGTCTCTCCCACCGGCAGGGCTCTATTCTCAAGAATGCCCAGTGGGGTTTCTTAATGGACTTAAAAACTCAGTTTCTGCTTCTCATGAGTTTATTATTAAACTGAGAATGTAAAACAAATGAGCAGAATCATCTAGTCCAACTCCCAGACGTATAAATCAGGAAGGTGAAGACTTGGGCCCACAGCACACAGGGAGTGTCCTGGGGCTCTTTCCTCCGCTCCTCTGCTGTGGGCTCATGGAGAGACAGGCCCCTGGCCAGCTCCCAGTTTTCCCTGTATTGGGGATTTTCCCCAGACTTGGGGATCAACTTCATAGCCACAGCCCTGGCATCCTGGCTCCCCAAGACAGCACTTATCAGCATCTTAGAGTGACTGGTGCCTAGTGACTTGATTTGAAACAGTGAAACTTTTTGGTGGTACTGTCTTACATTACCATGCTGCTAAGTCACTTCAGTTGTGTCCGACTCTGTGCGACCCCATAGATGGCAGCCCACCAGGCTCTGCCATCCCTGGGATTCTCCAGGCAAGAACACTGGAGTGGGTTGCCAGTTCCTTCTCCAATGCATGAAAGTGAAAGTGAAGTCGCTCAGTTGTGTCTGACCCTCAGCGACCCCCTGGACTGCAGCCTACCAGGCTCCTCCGTCTATGGGATTTTCCAGGCAAGAGTACTGGAGTCGGGTGCCATTGCCTTCTCTGATAGTACCATGAAGTATAAATAATTTTCTTTGGAGGCTTTTACTGCCTTTGAGACAAGTATGGCGAAAGTTTAATTTAGAAAAGAAGCCTCAGAGAAAGACACTTATGGGCAACTTCTAGAAAGGCAAGTCTCCACAGCTACTCTCTTGTTCAGAATGGTTCCATCAGAGGTGGGATACCAGCAGAACTAAGGCACCCAACCTCCAGGGACCTGGCAGGAGAGCAAGCTATCCACCATCCCAACTCCCCTTAGCAAACTGGGCAGGTCGGACCATGGCACCAATGGATATCCAAAATGTGTCTCACCTCATGTCTCACCTCAGATCCATAAACAACAAGAAAAAACCAGTTACTCTAGAATATCGTTAGGGGTACTATAAATCATATTACATATGCCCATTTCCTGTTCATATTGACTGAAATCCAAAAATGTCATTGTATAAAATTCTTATTTCACAAAAAAAAATTAAGTAGAATATTAAGCAAGGCATAACACTGGCTGCCAGTTCATCTCCCATCCAGAAGCACCTTCTGTTTCTTCACCCTCGTGTGTTTTGACCTCCCTAGTACAGCAAATTGTTCATCTTTTTCAAGCTCACTAAACTGAGGGTTAACATATTACTGTATTAATTTCATTATAGCACCTTCTAAGAGCATCAGTGCTTTGGGCTTAAATACCCACTGTCTCGGCCCATATTTTGTTTATTTTTTCCAATATAGATAAGAGTTTGTTTCATTTTATTGCCTGCTTTAAAAAAAAAAACTTTTTAGGCTTTATAGCTATCCAAAAATGAGAGAATTCCAAAGATTGACATTTTTATTGCATCGGTCTATTTACTAATTTCACATATTACCAAGTTGGCATCCTCCCACGGCTCTGAATGTGGCATCCTACTGGCATCCTTGTTAGCAGTCTGATGGCCTGAGCCTGAGTGTTTGAGCACCTGCCTTGGTGAACAGTTTGGGAGCTGCCAACAGAGAAAGAGAATCACCCAGAGAGACAGACACGTCCTGTGCTATTCTGATCCCCAACAGCTCCTGAGTATTAAAATAGCCTGTGAGCGTGAAGGGCCGTGAATGGGGGAAGGCTCAGGGGTGGATGCTGCTGCCATGGAGAGAGGGCTCCTGCTGGAATTGAGCACTGAGGGTATGATGGGGTGAGGCATCTTGGCCCCCAGGTGCTGCTGCTGCTTGTGGGGGCACAAACAGAGCCTGACTGGACCAGGCAGACAGCTCTGTGTGACAGGCAAGGGATGGAACTCAGTCCCTCAGCTAAATTCAGTACTTTTTTTTTTCAGTGAGATCAGATCAGCCTGCACTTTGAGAATACATACCTTATTCCAGAATGTATCTTGAACAGATAGAATCTAGGCCTCCAAGTGTGAGAAAAGAACAGGCTAAACCATTCATCCAGACATTCACGTAACATTTATTGGACTACTTCTGCTTGATGGACACTGCCCTAGGTGTGAGGTTCACACCCTCCCGAGCATCAGTCCTGTTAGTGCCCAGCACCAGTCACAGCACAGCAGCACAGGGAAAGGACTGTAGGCAGACTGGACTCAGGTGTGAGGGCCATCGTCCCTGGGTGGGAGGAGGCCTTCAGCTGGAACAGACAAGCTGTGGCTCTGCCCCTTCCACCCAGACAGGGGTCCACTGGATTCACCTGTGGGCATGCGGGCCCCCGGGCTCCACCCTCATGGAGAGCCAGCTGTGTTGCTGGTGCTGTTTGGTTCTCATCTACCTGGCTTTCTTCAGCCAGCTGGGCTAGGGCACAGCCGTCCTAGTGAAGCCACCCTGTGGCTTCTGATTTCAGTATGACTGCTGACTGACACGGACAAGCAGGCCTCCAGTGGGAGGGCTGGAATCGGGGTAAGTGGAGCCAAGGAGTCTGCTTGTGGGGCTACCTCTGGTTGTCACTCACCATATCTTGGCTCAGGAAGGAGCATTAGAGGAAATACTGCCATTTGCCAAGAGCTGCCTTTGGACACCCTTCCCCTCTTCGTGCTCCCTGGTGCTAGGTTATTTGTTACTGTCTCCAGGTCCTTTGTAGCAAAAACTGTGAACAAATTAAAGTCTTTCAAGAGAGAATTGGGAGAGGAAATGGGAAAATTAGAGCAGGGGGAAATTATATCATCAAAAATATATAATCTACTTATTGACAGAGAAAGATATCCTCAGAATGTTGAGTGAAAATGCAGATTAGAAAATAGTGTTCATTGTTCCCATGTTAGTGAATATGAAAGTGCATATGCCTGGGAGAGTATTTTGAAGAATATGTATACATGCTAACCATTATGCCATTGGGATCATGGGGTGCTTACTTTCTTCCTTTAGCTTATCTGCCTTTTCTGATGGTTCTCAGTGCTCATGTATCATTTTTATAATAAACTTATTAAAGAAAGAAAATATTTTGAGAAACAGCTCCTCAGTCTCCCCTCTTAAAACAAAACAAGGAGAACAGTATTAAAAATTATGCCAGTGGGTAGTGTTTGCCTCTTTACTCCTGAGAGTGATCTACCATTCAGAATGACTGCCTACTTTGTGGATGCTCTAGGGAAAGTAATAAAACTCTAAAGATTTTAGATTAAGATTTTAGATTTTAAGCTCTCAAGAGCTTAAAGTAGTTGTTAAATAAAAAATTATAAGAATGTTCTGTTTTAGGGAATTATTGCTCTTCTACACCAGGAAACATTAAAGAAATTGATTCTTCATTCATCCCTACTCTCAGAATAAACACTAGTTACAAGTGGCTTTTATGGACACATTTTACTAACCCTTCAAAAGATCATTCATCCTTGTCTGACATGTACAATCTCAGAAAACAAAAAAAGAGAAAGCAACCCAATCCATTTTATGAGGCTAGTTTACTCTGACATCAAAATAAGACAAAGACTATAATAGAAGAAGGTTATAGACCAGTCTCACCTTTGAGCATAATTGCAAAATGCTGACTGTGATATTTCTAATAGATTTCTACACTAAATTAAATACCAAGTAAAGCAGTTTATCGTAAGAATGCAGTGATGATTCAAATTAAAAAGTCTCTTAATAATTGGCTAAATTCACATATTAAGAGAGACAAGCCATATAATCAACTCAGTAGGTACAAAGAAAGTGTTTGATAAAATTAGATACATATTTTTACCTTAAACAAAGCCTTAGCAAACTAGGAAGAGAAGGAAGTTTCCTTAACATAGAAGTATCCATCAAAAATCTACAGCAGACAGTATATGTGGTGGGAAATATTATTAGAAGCAACCCTGTTAAAGTCAGAAATGAGACAGGGATGCCAAATACCACTCTTACTATTCAGTATTGTGCTTCAGTTTCCTACTAAGGCAATAAGGCAAGAAAATGAAATAGGTAGACAAAAACAGTCATTCTGCGCAGGCAATGTAGCTATCCACATTAAAAATTACAAGCAGTGCTACATAAAATCTATTAGGACTCAGAACTCAACAAAGTTTTTCAATTGGGGACAAATATACAGGGATCAATGGATGTGAATTTGAGCCAACTCCAAGAGATAGTGAAGGACAGAGGAGCCTGACATGCTGCAGTCCATGGGGGTCACAAAGAGTGGGACACAACTTAGCGACTGAACAACAGCAACAATACAGGAATCAGTTGGGTTCCCGTGCATTAGCAATAACCATTTAGAAAATATAGTAGGAAAAATTACACTTAGAGTAGCAAACAAAACTATATGGTTCTTAGAAGTCAACCTAATGAAAGATATGCAAGAGCTTTATGGGTGCGACTGTAAGACCTTACTGAAAGACAGAGAAGATACTCTGATTAAATGGAGAGATATATCCACTAATGAATGGGAAGCTAATGAATGGGAAGCTTACTATCATAAACATATCAGTTTACCTCAGATGAATACAAGGTGTTCATTTGGTCAAATGACACTAAAATTCACTTGGAAGTGTAAAGGCAAGAATAATCAAAACAATTTCTAAGAAAAATAAAATGGGGGGAACTTCCCTATGGCCAGTCAAGACTTACTATCAGTTCAGTTCAGTTCAGTTCAGTTGCTCAGTCGTGTCCTACTCTTTGCGACCCCATGAATCGCAGCACACCAGACCTCCTGTCCATCACCAACTCCCGGAGTTCACCCAGTCCCACGCCCATGGAGTCAGTGATGTCATCCAGCCATCTCATCCTCTGCCTTCCCCTTCTCCTCCTGCCCCCAATCCCTCCCAGCATCAAGTCTTTTCCAATGAGTCAACTCTTCACATGAGGTGGCCAAAGTACTGGAGCTTCAGCTTTAGCATCATTCCTTCCAAAGAAATCCCAGGGTTGATCTCCTTCAGAATGGACTGGTTGGATCTCCTTGCACTCCAAGGGACTCTCAAGAGTCTTCTCCAACACCACAGTTCAAAAGCATCAATTCTTTGGTGCTCAGCCTTCTTCACAGTCCAACTCTCACATCCATACATGACCACAGGAAAGACTTACTATAAGTAACAGTAATTAAGACTGTGGTATTGGTGTTGAAATAGAGAAAATGATCAATAGAAGAGAGTAAAATACTCAGACCTCTGCAATATGGAACTTGATAAGAAAAAGGTGGCCTGGCAGATCAGTAGCAGGCAGATGAGCTATTCAATAAATTGAATAAATTATGAAGAGAAAAATATACCTTCTACAGTACCCACAAATAAATTCCAAATTGATTAAAGACCTTAATGTGAAAAACAAAACCTTAAAACTTTTGGGAAATATATGAGACTCACTTATTGCCTCATGGCAGGAAATAATTTTTTTTAACACAAAATAAAAACCACTTCCCTGTTGGCTCAGATGGTAAAGAATCTGCCTGCAATGCAAGAGATTTGGGTTCTATCCCTGCTTCGGGAAAATCCCCTGGAGAAGGGAATGGTAACCCACTCCAGTATTCTTGTCTGGAGAATTCCATGGACAGAGGAGCCTGGTGGGCTACAGTCCATGCGGTCACAAAGAGTTGGAGATGACTGAGCTACTAACACTTTCACTCCACTTCCGCAAAAACCACTAACCATAAAGGGAAAGACTGATAAATTTAACTATAATAAAAGTTTGAATTTCTATGTAGCTGAAGACACTATAAACAAAATTAATGCTACAGACTGGGAGGAGATTTTCACAAGTAATGTGATCAGCAGAGATTTAGAATCCATAATACATAAAAACTCCTACAAATTAACAAGAAAAAGACACGCAATCCAATTGGGTGGGAAGTAACCATGAAAGAAAGTGAAAGTTGCTCAGTTGTGTCTGACTCTTTGCAACCCCATGGACTGTATAGTGTATGGAATTCTTCAGGCCAGAATCTGCAGTGGGTAGCCATTCCCTTCTCCAGGGATCTTCCCAAGCCAGGGATCGAACCCAGGTCTACCACACTGCAGGCAGATACTTTACCAGCTGAGCCACCGGGGAAGCGGGAATGACTATATGAATAAGCAATTCACAGATGAGAAAGGCCTAAATGCTCAATATACACAAAATATATTGACTCTCAGTGACAATCAGGGAAATGTATATTAAAATGAGGTACCATTTTGTTCTTAACAAACTGGCAAAAATTTAAAATCTGGATCTGAAGTGTTGATGGGGAAGTGGATCCACAGGAAATTCATACACTGCAGCTGGGAGTGAAAATCAGTGCAGTCTCGCTGGAAGCAATTGGCAGCTGTGGTGCAGGGTCTGGCAGTGCTGGCCTAGGTTTAGAACCCAGGAGGCTATTGTGTGTGTGCACAAGGAGATGCGACTGTGGACTTACTTTCTTACAGAAAGTGGAAATAATGTAAATGTCCATCAACATGAAACATGGATATAGAATATATTCGTGTAAGCAATGAAATGACTAATTAGATCAATCTTGCAAGAATGAGGTTGAATGAAGAGATGCAGAAGGATCTGTGTTATGTTATACCTTCGTCTGAAGTTTAAAAACACTCTAAACAGTATAATGCTGATGTGTGTATACTCATGAGGTAAACATATAAAAACATGGATGAGAAAAAGACACATGGACATCTGAAGCTGCAGTTAGATCTGAGGAGACAGAAGGGAACCAAAGTTGAAAACAAAGCAGGCTTCATCTCCCTATGTCTTTGTATGTAAAATGATGATGATGGTGGTGATCAGTGCCTGCATGTTGAATTGTTGCAAGGATACAATGAGTTGCTATGCATAATGCACTACATACATAGACTCTATTTTTATTATTTTATTATTTTATCATCCCTGCTGTTCAGGGAGACACACTAGTATTTGTTAGATGCAAGAGAGATTGGGGGAGGGGTGACTAAGCTTTGCTTAAAGAAATCATATATCATAGATGTTGTTTTTAGTGATAGTTGCTCTTCTACTGCAGTGAGACAAAAATATCTCTCAGATCTCTAAAATTAACCTGTTGAGTTGGAGATGATTCACCACACACACACCCCCCCCCTTACCCCAGTGACTTCACAAGTATCTGCTTCAGTTAGTTCTGTTAAGTAAAATTGTCACTCATTCACCTTTCAGAGCTAGCTATAAAATCAATATGAAAAACAAAGCCAGTATGCAACTCTGTTCAAATATATAGAATGACCTCTCAAAATGAAAGCTGCATCTACCTTTAAGTTTTGATGAATAGGTGGTATTGTTCTGTCACATCATAAGACTGGCTTTTTTGGGATAATATTTTTTAAAAATGATGAAATGTAAATCTCAGCACTGGATGGTGATTTTAATTGAGACCTATTTAATTTCTCAAATAAGTGAGAAATCACAGTCATTAGGGAACCAGCAACAATTTTCTAAAAGCAGATGCAGGGAGGCAAAGATTGCAGGCTTTGTCTAGAGTTGATTTGGCTCAACTTCAGCTGTCTTACTTAACTAGTCTCATAGTTTTAAATGAATTACTTAAATCTGCTGTTCCTCAGTTTCTTCATCTATAAATAGGGCTCACAGTCTTCCTTTTGCAGCCTTTCTGTGAGGATCAAATACATAGTATACACTACCTGGGGTACATAATCTGTGCTTGTGGTTAACATTATCTCTGACATGATTATTAATTGAGTTGCTAATTCCTCAGTGCTGAGGTGGGAGGATTGGGGGCGTCTAAGACAAAGTAAGATAATGAGCTAGAAGAGCTTACAGCTGACCCTGCCAGATTTCTTCACCTGAAATGGTTATTTCAAGGCCCAGGGATTTTTTTTTTTTTTTTTTTGGAAATGAAAAAGAGTCTTCATCTTGAAGGTCATTAAATGTTGCCTTTAAAGTGTACTTATTCAGTGTAAGGCATTCAACAGTCTGAATCTGCTTTCCT
>SJXQ01006381.1:354641-413817 GCA_006408695.1 Aepyceros melampus
TCCTCATTCCTGATTGCTAGATGAATGAATCTCTAGGACTGAGCAGCCACCCAGGGCAAAGCAAAAGTCTGTGACTGTTCCCAGGCCTTAGACAAGGGCAAGATTTTAAGGGCACCCCTTCCCTGGTGGCTCAGATGTTAAAGAATCTGCCTGTAATGCAGGAGACCCAGGTTTGATCCCTGGGCTGGGAAGATCTCCTGGAGAGGGGAATGGCTACCCACACCAGTATTCTTGCCTGGAGAATTCAATGGACAGAGAAGCCTGGCAGGCTACAGACCATGGGGTCTCAAAGAGTGTGACATGACTGAGCAAATAACACTTCACTTTCTTTCAAGCCCAAGCTAGAGGCAGGACTCAGGGTGGGTGAAGACGGGCTATTGCAGCACCGTCTCCTCTGCGCTTGGTTGTCTCTGACAAATCAGTCCTTCCTCCTTCCACCCTCCACCTAAATCCTTTGTACTGAAACCTACCTGTCACTTCCTACCCTCATTTTAAAATAATCCGTTTTCTTGGTGGGGAGGTGGACCATGAAGTAGGAGAGGAGCCCTAGGAGGGCTGCAGTGCGGCTCTGATGTGATCCCCAGGAAGCAGTGAGTAGAGACTACAGTTTAACGAGGAATTTGCATTTTAAAGGAAGAACCTATTTATCCCCCAGGATCTTTAATTGGCTAATTATTTAAGGAAGCTAGGTCTTTTCACTGTCAACTGCTTGATGGATAGGGACTGGATCTGAATGGGGAAATGGGAAGCTCAGGGCAGAACATTGTCAAGCTGGAGATGCCTGCTGTACAGGCCCCCGGGACCCCTAGAACTCAGCATGCCCAGGCCTGAAGTCATCCTCCCCACACACGCTCTCCCAGATGCTTGTTTGAGTTGGTGGCGCCTTAATGTTCCCCACATCTTCCAAGCTAGAAGAAGCACTCAGCCTCACCCCTGACTCATCCATCTCCCCCAAAGTCACCCAGGCTGTTCCTTATTGCCTCTTACCCTAACCCACAGTACAAGCTAAGATCAAAATCACAATGTGTCTGTCTTGCTGGGCTTCCCAGGTGGTGCTGATGGTAAAGAACCTGCCTGATGATATAAGATAGGAGAGGAGATGTTAAGAGATGCAGGTTTGATCCCTGGGTTGGGAAGATCCCTGGAGGAGGACATGGCAACCCACTCCAGTATTCTTGCCTGGAGAATCCCCATGGACATAGGAGCCTGGCGGGCTACAGTCCATAAGGTTGCACAGAGTCGGACACAACTGAAGGGACTTAGCACTCAGCACTCAGTGTCTTGCAAATTGCCATGACTTCCTACTGCCTTGGGGGATATCTTGAGGCAAGTACAAGTATATGAAATCCATACTTCAAATAATCTTACTAGAATTTTTGAAATTTTTATAGCTCATTTCTTGTCTGATCTGATTAGATCATTACTTTTACATTATAATTTGGCTGTAGAAAACCTCTTTTGATGAGGAAGATAATCATCAGCTCTGACATGTTCTTGCTGCTCACTTGTGCTGGCATGATTGGTGTATTGTTTTCAGGCCTCAGTTTTGTTTCTTGCAAGAATCTTTTTAAATCATTGGTCCATTTCATAACGCTTAGTTTGCTGCTACTGCTGCTAAGTCACTTCAGTCGTGTCCAACTCTGTGCGACCCCATAGATGGCAGCCCACCAGGCTCCCCCATCCCTGGGATTCTCCAGGCAAGAACACTGCAGTGGGTTGCCATTTCCTTCTCCAATGCATGAAAGTGAAAAGTGAAAGTGAAGTTGCTCAGTCGTGTCCTACTCTTAGCGACCCCACAGACTGCAGCCCACCAGGCTCCTCCATCCATGGGATTTTCCAGGTAAGAGTACTGGAGTGGGGTGCCATTGCCTTCTCTGAATGGTTAGTTTAGTCAGAACTAAATAACATAAGCATTAAGTCTATTTAACCAAGCACACATAAACATATGCCAAAATAAGCCAAAACTGCTGAAATGGAACAAAGAAATGAGAGATACACACTAAATACTTCCCCACCCCCTGGGAATAGGGGGATCTTCTCTTTTCTTAGACTGCCACACACCGGTGGGTCCCAGGGTCAGCCTGAATGTTAAACATTAGTAAAGCTTAATCTATCTCATTAGAAAATAAGAAAACAGAAATAAAATTCTAATATTCTCACTTTTCACAGCCCTTCATGATGCCTGGTGGTGGCTGCTGCCCTTCCAAGCCATGGTGACTCACCCACAGGACCCACAAGTTGCCTGCTTCTTATTGCAGGTGGTGGAAATTTGGAGACCTTGGGTCTTCTCACGGGCCTCCCAGGCGGCTCAAGTGGTGAAGAATCTGCCTGCCAGTAGAAGAGACGCAGGAGATGCGGGTTTGATCTCTGGGTCAGGAAGATCCCCTGGAGGAGGAAATGACAACCTACTCCAGTATTCTTGCCTGGAAAATCCCATGAACAGGGGTGCCTGGTGGGCCATAGTTCATGGGGTAGCAAAGAGTTGGACACAGCTAAGCTACTGAGCATGCAGGCACGCAGAGGTGAGCCCAGGGGCTCTGTCCTCAAGGCAGGAGAACATGACTAGTATAATCAGCTTTTCTGGGTGCCTGTGCAGGTGAGCAGAAGATGGGTGCTCATCATGAAAGTTCACATTCAGAGTAGTTTGTTGGGCTGCTCCGTCTCAAGGAGACTTGCTCAAACTTTATTTCCAACAGCTAAATTAGGAGCTTGGGACTGACATATACACACTATTATATATAAAATAGATAACTAATAAGGACCTACTGTAAAGCACAAGGAACTCTACTCAGTACTTTGTAATGACCTATATGAGAAAAGAATCTAAAAAAAGATTGGCCATATGTATATGGATAACTGATTCACTTTGCTATACACCTGAAACTAACACAACATTGTAAATCAACTACACTCAAATAAAGCAAACAAAACAAAACAAAAACCCAGTGAAGTGTAAGTGATTGAGCGCCAGAAACCTGGACAATCACAGATCACCCTCTGCCCAGGTCTTACCCCTCCTCGTGCCCTGGGGACTCCCCTCCCCCCTTCCTTGTACTCTGGGCCTCCTACTTTGACAGATGATGCTTATTAAGCACCACAGATTATTTTTCTCATGGTACCCTGTCTACCCCTAACTTCTACTTAACAATTTTTAGCCTACTCTCTTCCTTGCCATTTTCCTAAGCCATTTACAGAAGTGAAGTGAGATCGTGTGAGCGCTGGCTATTACAGATAATTTTATAATTTTGACACAGCTATCCATACAGCCATATAAGTTTTACACACACTCGTTAATCAGAGGTAGAGAGGTTACAAAGTCCCTCGAGTAAGAAGGAAAGAGCCGAGTCTGTCCCCCAGCCCCTCTCTGCCACAGCACATCCTGGGTTGATGCTCAAGAGTCCTTCTCTGGGCTGTAGCTAAAGCTGAGAGCCTGTCATCTTTCATAACCATCTTTTATTTTTCCCAGAATGTATCACCTTGCTCTTACCATGCTGAAGCTCATCTGCCTCTTCTCTGCCCACTCACCCTTCCTGCTGTTTATCACCACCAGCTTGGCATTTCACCATCCAGGAGAGCTTAGTGTTTCTACAAACATGGAAACATCACTTGTGCTACAGCTAAACATCATTTATAGAAGCATCAGCTCAGACTGGCCCTAACGCTTTTCCATGCAGTAAAGGGTCCACTCAAATTACCTTTTGCAGTCTCTCTTCAAACTAGTTCATCCCCATTGCCACACCATTCTCCCAACAGAGTTCTGGTATTTTTCCTTTCCTTGTAATGGTCCAAGGTTGCTTATTCTCAGAGCACTGACTTCATAATCTTTTTATTTGAGCACCTTTATCCATCTTGGTTTAAGGAAGCTCTTGTTTTTTTCTGCAAGGATGGACTTTGCAGCTTTCTCAGTCTCATCTCCTTGTGCTAGTCACACAGGCTACATAATCACCTTTCTATTTCCATTCTCAGAGATTCTCAGGTACTGTAAACAGTCCACTGCTTTTCATGGCTGAGGAATGGGTACTGTTGTTTAAACGTAGTTAAGAGAATTGCCACTGACTAAAAGAGCCTTTTTAAGGCTTGTATGCAGGAAAAGAGAAGAGTTTTTGCCATGACCTAGCCTATATCTTCTTGTTGTTTCCCACAAACACATGCACACTAGTTTGACCTGTTTTCCCAGGTATTCCCAGGGCACTCCTGACCTTGGCTTCCAAAGTTCACGCCCTTCCTCTCAGTCTGCAGTGCTTCTCCTTGGTGAGTCGCCAACGTGGTCCCTCTGCAAGAGACGGAGACAGAAGGATGGGTGGAAGGAAACAAGTCCAAGATTTCCACATGCAAAAAGTCTGTCCCAAAGCAGTTATCCTCCAATTAAAAATAAATGGAAAAAAAAAAACCTGCCCCCCACCCCCAAGCCCTCCCATGGTGCACACACTCTCCCTTGAATCGTGTGCCTGTTGGAAAGAGTATTGGCTCTCCAGCCCTCCCCCTGGGAGTTGTTAGAGTGGACCAGATTGGTGTCTTGATGCTATTTCATCAAATAAATAATAAAACTACACAGTTATCTTTACTTCAGGACCTTTCAGAGCCTTTATTAAGCTGTCTAGTGTGGCACAACATCAAAAGCCAGCCACAATATATAGTCATCTACAGACTCATTTAGCTGACCACAAAATCTTCTCCCCTGCAACATCTGACAGGACCAGTGTTCTGTAAGATACATGTTGGGGCATGCAGTGATTGGTGGGTCCTATCTTCAGTAGGTTGGAATCATGCTAAATGTTAGGGAGCTTGTGATTGCTGGCCCTCCTAAAGATTTTAGTACTGACAGTTTGGAGTAGAGTGTGGGAATCTGCTCGGTTGCTGGGTTTTTTCTTAAAGCTTTTCTTATAATTTGATGATCTGTAATCTCTCTGCTCTAGCCTCTTGATTGTTAGGCTTCAGAGATTCAATACCTGTGACCCTCCTGAGGGCTCAGCATAGAAGCTTGTACCACAAGTCCCTTTGTAGGTAAATAATATGTTCTTTTACAAGAGAAATTGCTGAGAACATATGTGGGAAACCACCCAAGCCTTTGTGATTTGGGGGAAATTGCTGGCCTATTTCAATGACTTTAGAAACCACCTCCTGGTATTGTAGCCATCCCCACCTATCCATATTCAAGTCCACCTTCAGAGCCCAGAGCGTCCACCAGCTATTCTCTGTCATGCCAATTTGGGCTGTTTCACATGTTAAAGTATTTTCTTTCATTTGTCTCTACCCTGCCTCCCTGGAGGACCATATTCAAAGTAGGACCCAATTAAATATTGGGGAAAGAGGAAAGGACGTCCCCCACAGCACTTCTACAGAGTTGAACAAAGAGTAAATGCTCAGTAATTGCAGATAAACCAAGGGACAAAAGAAACCTTGGCCCAAGAGAGACCAAAAAAGGTTAAGATTGACTCTAGAATTAAAAAGCAAGTAGAGAAGTGTGGTATGTGTGGCAACAAGAGTAAGCATCTTACCCTGCTGAGATGATAGCAATTTCAACATTGTTCTTCATTTTTTAGGTCAATGATCTATGTATCGTTAGTGGCTCAGGAAAAGGGTAACCAACTTGTCCCAATTTGTCTGGGCTTTTCAAATTTTAGCACCAGAAGTCCACCATACAGGAAACCCCTCAGTCCTGGCAACTCAGGGTAGTTGGTCACTCTACTCAAAAAACAGAGTTTGGTAACTAGATAAAACTGGGAAATGCTTTACCACACGCTGGGCTTCCTTGGTGGCTAAAGTGATGAAGAATCCACATGCCAAGCAGGAGACATGGGTTCAGTCACTGGGTTGGGAAGATGCCCTGGAGAAGGAAATGGCAACCCACTCCAGTATTCTTGCCTGGAAAGTCCAATGGACAGAGAAGCCTAATGAGTCCATGGGATCAAAAGAGTGATAGAACTTAGTGACTAAACAAGAACATTTCCACACTCTACTCACCTGAATTAGTTTCCTACAGCTGCTATAAAAAAATTACCACAAACTTAGTGATTTAAGACTATATAAATTTATCGTCACAAGCTTTGGAGATCAGACATCCTGAATGAATTTTATAGCTCTGAAAACCAATGTGTCAGCAGGGCTGCATTTCTTCTGAAGGCTGTAGGGGTAATCTGTTCCCTTGCCTGTTTCAACTTCTAGAGGCCGCCTGTGTTCCTTGACTGATGCAGTTCTGTCTCCCATCTTTGAAGCCAGACATTACATCCCTTTGATCCTCTGCCCCCATCATCAAGTCTTTTTTCTGACTCTCTCTCCCTCTTTCACTTATAAAGAGTCTTGTAATTGCATCAGGCTTACTGGCTAATCTGGGGTAATTTCTCCATCTCCAAATTAGTTTTTTTTTTTTTTTTACTTTATTTTACTTTACATTACTGTATTGGTTTTGCCATACATTGACATGAATCCGCCATGGGTGTACATGAGTTCCCAGTCTTGAACTCCCCTCCCACCTCCCACCCCACATCATCTCTCGGGATCATCCCCGTGCACCAGACCCAAGCATCCTGTATCCTGTATCGAACATAGACTGGTGATTCGTTTCTTACCTGATAGTATACATGTTTCAGTGCCATTCTCCCAAATCATCCCACCCTCTCCCTCTCCCTCAGAGTCCAAAAGTACGTTCTATACATCTGTGTCTCTTTTGTTTTCTCGCATACAGGGTTATCATTACTATGTTTCTAAATTCCATATATATGTGTTAGTATACTGTATTGGTGTTTTTCTTTCTGGCTTACTTCACTCTGTATAATCGGCTCCAGTTTCATCCATCTCATTAGAACTGATTCAAATGTATTCTTTTAAATAAATTCTTAACTTAGTCATATCTATGAAGTCTATTTTACCAGGTAAGGTAGTACATGCACAGATTCCAAGACTAGGATGTGGACATTTGGGGGGGGGGGGTCATTATTCTACCAATTATACCCACCCCTCTCTGACAGCTGATAAAACAACCTTAATGTATTAAAGAAATATTTTTAAAGTCTCATGGGAAAGAAATCTGTCTAATATTGCTTAACCTAATGTTTTCCAAACCTTTTTTGATCAAGAAATTCTTTATTCAGGGAGTATTATGCTAAGTCAAATAAGTCAGAAAAAGACAAATACTGTATGATACCCATTATACATGGAATCTAAAAAATACAACAAACTAGTGAGTATAACAAAAAAGAAGCAGACTCACAGGTATAGAGAACAAACAATCAGTTACCATAGCAACCTTCTTCCTCTGGAGAGGGAAGGAGGAGGGACAAAATAGGAGTGGGGGATTAACAGGTATAGACTATCATGTATAAAATAAGCTACAAGGATATATTGTACAACACAGGAAATTTAACCAATATTTTATAATTATGGAGTAAAACCTTACAAAAAAAAGAAGAAAGAAACTCTTTATTCCTCTGAAAAGAACAGCACTTAACATCTCATGGAACAACACTGCTCTTATAAAAGAGCAGGATTCAAATTGGTGTGTGCACCATGGAGAGTCCAGAAACTTTCCATGCGATGAGCAGATGAGGAAAGTTTTGAGGGAATCGATATCTAAGTCCAACTCCTCTTTCTCACTTCAATACTCTTCTAAATTCAACTGTCAGAACAACAATCTGAGGTCAAAGCGCAGTGAACCTTCCTTCTTTCCACTGGTTCAGTCATGGAGTTCCCACCCATGAAGAATCTTATTGGAACAAATATGAATACATTTCACTGGGGTGCAAAACCTGGTCAAACAAAGTGATGACATGCCTCTACTAATCTCACTTGGAGGTACATGCCCAATAAAACTACTTTTTTTTAATTAATTTTTATTTTTTAGTTTGTTTTGCTTTACAATACTGTATTCGTTTTGCTATACATTGACATGAATCAGCCACGAGTGTACATGAACTCCCAATCCCGACTCCCCCTCCCCCCTCCCGCCCCACACCTTCTCTCTGGATTATCCCCGTGCATCAGTTCCAAGCATCCTGCATCCTGCATCAACTACTTTTTATGTTTAGTATTTAAAACAGTTTAATACTTCTACCCAAAATAATTAGAATGATAACTTTTTAAGGAAGCTTTTTAAGGATTGGAGATTTTGATCACTAGAATTATCTTTTAATTTAAATTTCAATTTTTATGTATCCTTTGGTTATAGAGAATTATGGATGGCTTGATCAAATAAAACATTTTCAAGCATAAAAACAGATACTAAGTTAAAGTTCTCTAGATGTCATAGATATACAATTTTAAGTAGAAAAAAAAACAATGTAGCAGCTCTTATTTTTAAAGGAGAGCTTGCTCCTGTCATTTTCAAATGGACAATAATGGATGTTATATCACTGTGGTGTGCGCTGTGTACACTGGACACTTTTAAAAGAATAACACATTGATTTTAAAGTATCAATATTTAAAATATCTAGACATGTAATCTATTTTGAAATTATAACTGTTTAACCATAAGGTGAAAAATACTTGCTGTCAAGCTAAAAAATATGCAAGGAGGTACTTGCTTTTCAAAATTCTTATGGGGATATAAGAGCAAAAGGTGTGATGACCCTTTGGAATCTGGCTAGCAGGAAAGCCTTGGTGAAAACATCAGCTTCCAACAGCTCTCAGGGATAAAGCCATGAAGTGCCTGGCTCAGAGCCAGTGTTCCCTCATTCAACAATAGCTGCCAAGGGACAGCTGGCTCCAGTGGGCCCACTGAATCCAGTGGGGCTTGGACACAAACTCCTGTTCCCATCGAGTTTATATTTCAGCAGACACATAGTTAGTTGGTCAGTTGCTTCTGTGCTTCATTTGTAGAGTGCCTCTTCAAATATCTTCTCAAGTTTGGGGAACTGTGTCTACAAAGAAATGACTCGTTTTTTGATATTCCAGAACAGATCCATCTGGATTCCATTGTTTCCCAACAGAATAACCACCTAGGAGGCATACAGTTATTTTGGTGACAGAGCCAAAGCTTAAAAGTCTTTAAGTTTCTCCTGTGGAATTGACTTCAAAGCATGCAGCACAATCTTTTAAATATCCTTAATGCTGGTAAATATTTGTATGGGGAGGAGGAATGTGATGTTTTGGGAACAAAGGTTATCTACACAAAGGTCTGATGACCATGGTAGATGATCGGGCTGGGCAGGAATATTATTTGTCTCCAGCTCTGGAAGGGCATTAATCTCACAGTAAGGAAAAGTCAAAAATTGATGTTTCTTCCCTTCATACTGAGGCTGAAGGGAAAATCCTGGCTGTGTCAGGGTCACTTGTTCTGAAGTTACTTGAAGAATCTATGTTCTCAGACTTTCAGGAGAGCCTCCTGGGGCCGTGGGAGACCCATGGTGCCTGTTTCTTTAGTTCTACTGATCCCACTTTAGTGACCCCACTCCAGGCCATGCCCCTGGGGCTGACACCTGGAAGAGGTCCATGAGCAGGAGTAGCTGTCCTGGGAAAACCCAGGGCTGAGCTAGGAGGGAAGGAGCCAGTCCATGAGGGGGCATATGGGTGGAGGAAGAGCTGGAACCTGTGTCTGAATTGCGTTTGAGTATTTACTGAGTCCATGTTTGTGAAGCTATGCACCCAGGGATTAATGGCATTCCATTGAGGGATGAATCCAGGGTGAGCAGAAGGGGTGGGATTGAGATGAGGAGGGGCCAGAGAGGATTGCAAACACTGGTGTGTGTGGGCATCTGTCTGTCCATGCTACCTGTCACTTCCATGTAGCCATAGAGTGCTGGAAAAGAACTCTTGGGATCCTAGAGGCCCCTCAGTTCTCAAAGGGAAATTTATTCGGCAGAACTTCTCTAGCATTTAACTTAACAAATGCCATTCCATCCCTGTGCCCAGGACTTAGCTAGGTGCTGTGGGAGATGTTGTCTCTGTCCTCAGGCAACTTGACTCTCCTTGGGAGGATAAGAATGATACACATACATACTGCTGAATGAAGATGGCCAATGGGTTCATTTCATATACCAGTTTCAGCTAACTGGTAACTTCATGGAGTATTCCATCCAGTCTAAGACCCCATCAATTATAAGAGGCCATTTTATATGCTCTTAAGAAAGAAGAAAATGTTTCCAATTCAATTACAAATGATTGCTTTCTTACTGCTTAGAGTTTTGTGTCCAATTTCTTATTAGAAGATTCTTTTTAGACTTACTTATACATAGTGTTATTTCCTTTAACATATATTGTTCTCATTCATTCATAAAGTGGAAAGTATGGGAAATAAACTGGGTTTGGTTTTTCTACGTTTCCTCACATTCAGGGTACTACTTGGCGGAAGCATCTTTGCTCGGAGCATTGATGTCTGTGTGTTCCCACACAGTGTAGTTCTCGGTCAGCAAGAGCATTGCTGAGGCAACATTTCTTTCAAGCGTACTCATAACTTTTATTTCAAATCTCTGTCTCCTATTGTGTATATTGATACACACATAGGTAATGCAACCACAACACAACTACCACCTGGCAGCAGTGACTATAAGACAGATCACTACTTCCAAGGTATCAAATGTGAAAAAAATACATCTTAGACTCAATGAATATGGAGTCTAAGACTCAGCCAAAAAACACTCCCATGATCAACCACCCAGGTCTGTCCTAGGAATGGGGTTGGCACTGGTGCTACATTCTTATCACTAAGCAATAATTTCCTCCTGTAAATTTGCAAAACTGAATAGTTTTCATTACAATAATTATTGTAGGGAGTTCTCCATGAGCAAATAGATTCAAGGAGGCTTTCTGCATGAAGTAGGTCAAAAGGATGAGATCTGGCCTGGCCATGAGAAGACCATGTCCAGAAAGGAAAAAGGACAATTTAAAAGGTTCAAGAAGGTAAACAGGCATATCATGTGGCAAGGACAGTGGAGTAACCAGGCTAGGGTGAGGTTTCATAAAACAGTCATGGGTTATGAAGGCATGAATTTTTGCCCTAAGAATGTAAGTTCAAGTTAGTATATTTCACTTGTAGAAACCTAATCAAAGTTCTCCTATTTATATAACTTTTATTTCTTTTCTTACCATAGGTCCTGATGTTTTTAGTTCAAAGAACCTTGCCCTTCAAGCCCAGAAGAAGATTCTGAGCAAAATAGCCAGCAAAACTGTGGCCAACATGCTGATTGATGATACCAGCAGCGAGATCTTTGATGAGCTCTACAAAGTCACCAAAGAGCACATCCATAACAAAAAGGAAGCCCAAAAGATCATGAAAGACTTAATCAAGGTGGCAATCAAAATCGGGATCCTCTACCGGAACAACCAGTTCAGCCCGGAGGAAGTTGTGATAGTGGAGAAGTTTAGGAAGAAGCTGAACCAGACCGCCATGACCATCGTCAGCTTCTATGAGGTGGAATACACCTTCGATCGAAACGTGCTCTCCAAGCTCCTACACGAGTGCAAGGACCTGGTGCATGAACTGGTGCAGCGACACCTCACACCCAGGACCCACGGGCGCATCAATCATGTCTTCAACCACTTTGCCGATGTGGAGTTCCTCTCCACCCTTTATAGCCTCGATGGAGACTGTAGGCCCAACCTCAAGAAGATCTGTGAGGGAATCAATAAACTGATAGATGAAAAAGTCCTCTGAATGCCTTCCCTCCTCCTGGACTTCACTGCATTCATGTCACGGCACCCAGCGTGTTCCACATGAGAATCAGGAAACAGGAAGAAACCCTTGTCAAAGATGCCTATGTCTGTTTTGTTCATCCCGCTGATGTTGATGCTAGATTGAGCTCAGATGTGTTTATCCTCTGAGCTATCTGCTGAGGTATGTACTTAAAATCTCCTTTGTTTGCAAGCCCAAAGGACGTCTTATCTCTCCTGAGCAGAAAAGCCACCCTGCTCACCAGGGTGGGCCCAGTTCACCTTGTGGAGTGGAAGGAGCCCTGGACCAGGGGTCAGAGTACACAGATTGGGTTCCCACTCCATCAGTTAGGACTTTGTTCTCTGGATCCTGGAACCACTGTGCCTACCTGCCTACTTCCCAGGGTTGCTGTGAGGATCAGTGAGACTATGTTCATGCTTTTAATAACTCTAATATGAGGTCTTACTAGTTTCTCTTTGGCATGTTGTGGGGATCAACCTGGATCTAGACTATCAGGCAGTGGAGGAAAGAACAATAGTTTCTAACAGGCTAGGTTTGCAATCTGTGTCGAGATGTGCTGTTTCAAACACACAATTTCATTCATAAAAATGAATCCAAAGGTGTGAAAAAGTATAGCAGCAAAGTGGAAAAATGTTTTTCAAGTCTTAGATGTGCAGGTTTATGTTCCTGCAGGGGGGAACTTTCTGGGGGATAGGGGAGTAGAGAGAGAGTTTCCCACCCATGAGGAAGAAGCAGAGAAGAACTGTGCTCACCCTGCTCCTGCAGGATGGGCCTTCCCCATCTAAGGGGCACCATCAAAGAGGCACAGGGAAGGTTTATCCCAGCATGCACAGGAGAGTTGGGCTGAATGAACCCCTGTCTGTCTTTCTTAGTCTTTCACAGTCATTTTGTGCTCTTTATTCTGGTTTGTTAATAAATTGGAATTATCCTTCAAACAAGATGTTTCTGAGTTGTGATTCAAAAATCAAATTCCTTGGAGTTTGGTACAGTGTTAAGAATGATGAGATTGAAAGAAGGAAGAAAATTAAAGAGTAAGAGCTTTGCACTCAGATCCTAAGGGAAAGTAGCCCCTGGGGGAGGAAGTATAGGCTGAGACCAGTGCCCCTGCTCAGTGGGGAGCTAATTATGGACATTGTGACCTCCTTCCCCGTGTGTCTTAAATCCTCACATTCACACAAAGTATTTAATGCCTTATAATGTTGTCTGGAGGACATCACCTTAAGAGACTTGCCCATCCAGCATCACCTCTGTCCTGTTATGCTTCTCTGGTATCTGGTAATAATGCAGAAATACTACATTTGCTCAAGCCCCATGATTCATGCCTGCCCCATGGCCTGTCTCTGGCAAGAGCATCAAGAGATGGTTTGTGGGCGAGTATGAAAAGATGGCAGCTGAACCTACTGTAGCCATTCAACCCCAACGGCTCCCATGTCAACATCAGTATAAAGCATCTGGTTAAGCTCTTCAGCCACCAGCACTCAAAATTAGTTCATAAGAAAGATATCTATTGGGTAATAGGGAACAGGTAAGTCAGCCCCTGTCTTCTTGTTTGACAAATGTGGCTCAGCCCCTCTTCATAGTCCAAGGACTGAACAGTGATGGCCTGTGCACATTTGGGCTGGGGAGGCCACTGGTCATTTAGGCAGTGCCAGTGGAAGGGCTTCCCTGGAGGTTCAGTCGGTAAAGAATCCACCTGCAATGCAGGAGACCTGGGTTCGATCCCTGCGTCAGGAAGGTCCCCTGGAGGAGGGCATGGCAACCCACTCCAGTATTCTTGCCTGGAGAATCCCATGGACAGAGAAGCTTGGCGGGCTACAGTCCATGGGGTCAGAAAGAGTCGGACATGACTGAGCAATTAAGCACAGCACAGTGGAAGCTGTAGGTGACAGGCTCCCTCCTGCCCACCTGCCAACTAGGCAGCAAGCAGCCCAGCACTAGCCAAATTTTCACATATTGCCCTCCATGACTGCCTTGGTATACTCGTCTGATTAAGCACCACATTCTAATATGATGGGTAGTTCTAGAAGCAGATTCTTTTTCGCTAAGTAGGTGGATCTACCCAGAGAGCTCAACCCTGCCAAAGGAATAGGTAGAACTGTCTCCTCTTCATCTGAGACAGCAGGGAAAGTAGGCGGGATCCCCAGTCATGGAGGACTGCAGGTTCTCCCCTCTTCACGTGTCACAGCATAGTGGCACAGCAGAGCTGAGCAGGTTCTGAGCCACCAGCCTCAGAAGGAGGGGTCCTCCTTGTGCTGGTCAGAAAAGGATTAGCACTTCCAAGAGCAGATCTCAGCAAGCACAACACAGTGTGGACCAAAACATTCTACCACCTCCAGCTTCCCCAGTGAGGCAGCCAAGCAAGGGGCACTCTACCTCAAGGCCAGTGGGGTGTGTTTCCACATTATCAACAATAGCCTAGGGAGCTGAGCAACCCAGGCATAAGAACCCACCACACCTCTAAAAATAGTCAATGCCTACCCTCCATCTCCAGTATACCTTTCAAACACACCACTGGCATGTAAATTCAAGTGATGAGTGAATTTCATCAACCAACTAAAAAGCTACACATTTCCAATATTTTACCTAACAATCTAGTGTCCAAGGAATCTCATTACTGGTTTATCTGATGACTCTAACCATGTCACTTGGTGCCCCTAGAAAGCTGTTTTGGTTGAAAACAATGTGACAGAGACCAGCAGATGCTTTTAAAAACAAGAATCTTTAGATGTAACTTTTGTGCTCAGAAAGTGAAAGTCAGTCAGTCATGTCTGACTCTTTGCAACCCCACGGACTGTATAGTCGATGAAATTCTCTAGGCCAGTATACTAGAGTGGTAGCCTTTCCCTTCTCCAGGGGATCTTCCCAACCCAAGGATCAAACACAGGTCTCCTGCATTGCAGGCAGATTCTTTACCAGCTGAGCCACAACTGAAACCCAAGAATACTTGAGTGGGTGGTAACCTATCCCTTCTTCAACAGATCTTCCCAACCCATGATATGAACCGGGGTCTCCTGCATTGCAGATGGATCTTTACCAACTGAGCTATCAGGGAAGCCCTTGTATCAGGGAAGCTCAGAACTTTGTACTAAACTTTTAATAGCGAGAACCCACAAAAGCAAAGTTACGGTATCTACATTTAGGTGGCACCCTAAAGAAAACTGATTTCAAGAGAAGTAACTATACTAAAACATTCACTTGATCAAGTCCCACGCAAAATTCAGAGAGAAATGCCTGGCTCAGCACATCAAGGGCAGAGACAGGAAACAGCAGTTTTTCATCTGGAGACATCACTGAGTCTTCATCCATCCCATAGCACTCAGCTGTGTCCCCACGAGAGGACACCAGGAACTTGTGCTGAAGTGTCCATCCCACCCCTGCTTGTATCCTTCTTCGTGTGTCTGATCCCTACAGAAACACATTCCCTGCCAGCTGTGCCTGCCATGTGTCTGTATCACTCTTCCTCCCGTGTTTGCATCTGTGAGTCTTGACACCCTCAGCAACTCCAGGTCTCTGCTCAGTGACAAATCAAAATGAAAAGATTTCTCCATCTGTGCTTCTTCTCCAAATTCCCATTTCACCCATCTGTGCTTCTTCTCCAAATTCCCATTTCACCCATCTGTGCATTTACAGGGGCAAATCAGTACATTCACTGTCTGCTACCATGAACTTCTTGCATCCATATATTAAAAAAGGAACTCAAATAATGCCTATATACCCTGGTCCCCAATATTCTGGGGGCTTTTAAAAATCAACATGATCCCAGATGTCAACAGCAAAACCAGTTAGTAAAAATTCTAGATCAACTCTGGGTTGCAAAGACTGTGCATTAATAGGAAATGTCTAGCTTGGACTAGGAGATCCAACCAGTCCATCCTAAAGGAAATCAGTCCTGAACATTCATTGGAAGGACTGATGCTGAAGTTGAAACTCCAATACTCTGGCCACCTGATGCAAAGAACTGACTCATTGGAAAAGGCCCTGATGCTGGGAAAGATTGAAGGCAGGAGAAGGGGATGACAGAGGATAAGATGGTTGGATGGCATCACTGACTCAACAGACATGAATTTGAGCAAGCTCCAGGAGGTGGTGATGGACAGGGAAGCCTGGCATGATGCAGTCCATGGGGGTCACAAAGGGTCAGACATGACTGAGCAACTGAACTGTGAACTGTGTCTAGTAATGGAATGGGATGTTGACAATACAGTCACAAATCAGATGGCCTTGGGAGAAAGGGTTTCCAAGGCCCTTTCAACTCAGAACTGTGTGGTCAGTGGGTGACTTTTGTTTAGTCTGACCCTGCTATGGGCTCAAAGCCCCAACCAGGCCATCTCTTGCTCTTGCTGCAGAGGGAGGTCTTGCTGGATAGGGGAAAGACTCTTCTACAATCCTTTTCCTCAAAGTAGCATCTGGAAACCCATGAAAGTCCTGAGGAAGCAGGAGTGGTCTGGAGGGGGTAAAATTCCATTAGTTCTAAAAAGGGGTTTTTTATTTTTGTCTCATTCTGACAACTTAAAAAAAAAAAATCACAATTAGCCCCAGTGCCTTCTGAGTCATGGAAAACTACCTTATAGTCAGGTACCATCTTCCTTCAGGATCCGAGTTTCTCTTTGTGTTTACAATGTTGTTCATGCTGACTGATCAACCCAAGTGAAAGAAAACAATTTAACTTAATGTGTTTATCTAACTAGGCCTGAGCATCCCCAAGGGTCTGCAGGCATAGCTTAGGCATCCACAGGTTCTTCATTTTGAGAAATGTTGCTAAAGCCTATGAAAATATAGGCTTGCAGAGAATGAATGACCCTACCCTTGATGGAGACTCATTTGTGGGGACTCAAAGACTGAGAGGTGAACCTGTGTCTGGAGGATACATAGGCCTTCTGCAGGAAAAGGTGGGATCCCACATGTCCTGGCTGCCCTTTGAAAACTGGCCAGAGAAAGCTACCATAAATAATCAAAGAATTAACCAACCCATCCTGGCAACTCTGATAATAAATCTCAAAGACACAAGAGAGGCCATCACTGGACACACCAGGTACTGCTCTTTCCAAAGAAAGGAAGAGTGGAGAAAACCTGCAGAGCCTCTTTGGGAAGAAGAGAAGTCACTTACACCTGTTCACATCCTCCCAGTTCCAGCAGTACCTGCAGCGTGCAGAGGCCTAGCTACCAGACACATGGTCCCAGGATCCCAGGGACTTATTCCTTGTCTGAACTCAAGGCACGTGACACTCAGAATTCCTCCCAGTCTCAGAAGAAAGAGTGGTAAGCCAGAGCAAGTGCTCTCACACCTCTCTCCAGCAGGGGTATATTCTCAGTATACTGGTATAGTGGTACAGTCAGTATTCCTATATTCCTCAGTGCTACGACTAACCTATTCTTCCTCTACCTTGTGCTTTGTTTGCTGAGCTGGGCAGGTCTCTACAGAGGAAGAGTCCTGGACACTTACCCAGGAAGCCGGAGCTTGGGCAGCCAGACCCCTCAGGCTGTGTAGAGCTCCTTCTTGCCGACTCTAGGCCTTTCTGGACTAGCTCCTGGGACAAGGGAGCCTGGGGTTTGGCTCTGCCTTAAGAGGAGCTGGGTGGGAGCCAAAGCTTGGCACAGAGCAAGAGGCTAGCAGGAAAGCCGCAATTAGACTACGTTATGGAGGGAGAGAGCACACTCCCAGCCTCTTCACTTGGAAGGACGAGCTTGTGGGCTGTTCTCTGGGGAGTAATTGGGCTCTGCCCTTACAGCAACAGCATCCCTGCCAAGAGGGTCACACTGCCCCCAGTGATGGGATGGGGCTGCCCCTGCTCTGTGATTCAGAAACAGTTACAACTTGACTTTAGAAACAGATTGTTGAGTCTGGGATGGGGAAAGCTGGGGAGATGAATATTTTGGGTTTTCTTTTCTGCTTTCATAGGTAGCAGCAAGTATAGAACATGAAATCAGCCATGAGTCAGGAGGTTAAGTCTCACCTTACCCAATACCTGGTGATTTCCTAATGCTTCACCTCTCTGGGCCTCAGTTTCCTCAAGTGTAAAAACAGACTGTTGCACAAAATCTCCAAGAATCCTTCTAGCTCCAAAATTTCACATTCTGAGCACCACAGAAATGAAGATGCTCTGGACATTTCTATACTGTAGGTTTCTTAGAAGAGAAGTGATTCATTATTTAAACGAAATAATACTTCCAAATGGACTGAGAGATGACATATCAATGAACCCCTTCAAGACCTTTGTGTTAGAAGGCTTTAAAAAAAAAATCTCATTTTGAATAGCTTAAAAAAAAAACCAAAACACTAGGAATAAATCTAACCAAGAAGGAGAAAGACCTATAGGCTAAAACCGATAAACTACTTATTAAAAAAATGAAGATGATTCAAAGAAACGGGAAAATATTCCATGCTCTTGGATTGGAAGAATTAATATTGTTGAAATGGCCATATTACCAAAAGCAATCTACCGATGTAATGCAATCCCTGTTAATATACCCATAACATTTTTCACAGCACTAGAATAAATAATCCTGAAATTTTATATAGGACCACAAAAGCCCAGAATTGCCAAAGAAATCCTGATGAAAAAGAACAAAGATGCAGGCCTACCCCTTCCAGATTTCAGGCTATGCTACAAAACAGTAACCAAAGTAGTGTGGTATTGACACAATAAACAGACATATAGTTCAATGGAACAAAACAGACAGCCCAGAAATAAACCCAGGTACCCCTAGTCAGTTAATCTACAGCATAGGGGAGAAGAATATACGATGGAGAAAAGACAATCTCTTCAACAAGTGGGGTTGGGAAAACCAGACAACTATGTGTAAAGCAATGAAACTGAAATACTCCCTCACACTGTATACAAAAATAAACTCAGAATGGTTTAAAGACCTAAATATAAGACATGACACCATAAAACTGCTAGAAGAGAACATAGGCAAAACATTATCTGACATAAGTTATGGCAACATTTTCTTAGATCAGTCTCCCAAGGCAAAATAATTAAAAGCAAAAACAAACAAATGGGACATAATCAAACTTACAAGCTTTTGCACAGCAAAGGAAACCATCAACAAAGTGAAAAGACAATCTATGGAATAAGAGAAAATATTTGCAAATGATGAGACCAACTAGGGGTTAATAGTCAAAACCTACAAACAGCTCATACAACTCAATACTGAAAAAACAAATAATCTGATAAAAAAATGCAGAACACTTAAATACACGTTTCTCCAAAGAAGACATACAGATGGCCAACAGTGGATGAAAAGGTGTCCAGTGTTGCTGATTGTAAAAGAAATGCAAATCAAACCACAACAAGGTATCACTTCACACAAGTCAGAATGGCCATCATCAAAAAGCCTACAAGTAATAAATGCTGGAGAGGGTGTGGCAAAAAGAGAACCCTCTGACACTGTTGGTGGGAATGTAAACTGGTGCAGTTATTATGGAAAACAGTACGTGTGTGTGTATTAGTCGCTGTCATGTCTGACTCTTTGTGACCGCATGGACTGTAGCCCACCAGACTCCTCTGTCCATGGGATCTCCAGACAAGAATACTGGAGTGGGTTGCTATCCTTTCTCCAGAGAGGTTTCCTGACCCAGGGATCAAACCTAGGTCTCCTACATTGCAAGCAGATTCTTCACCATCTGAGCCACAAGAAAACAGTATAGAGATTTCTTAAAACAAAAACAAAAATAGAACTACTATATGATCCAGAAATCCTACTCCTGTGTTACATACAGAAAAAAAAAATGAAAACTCTAATTTGAAAAGATGTTTATAGAAGTATTATCTACAATGTTTATAGAAGCATTATCTACAATTGCCAAAACATGAGAGCAACCCAAGTGCCCATCACAAAAGCAACCCAAGATGACTGGATTAAGAAGATATCATATGTGTGTGGGTGTAATATGCAATAGAATAATATTCAGCCATTAAAAGGGAATGAAATATTGCCATTTCAATGTGAATGGACCTAGAGAATATTGTGCTTAGTGAAATAAGACAGAGAAAGACAAATACNTTGTGTATTTTCATATGCAATTGAGTCGTTGGTGTTTTTCCATTACTTTGAGTTGTTGGGATAGATTACATTCATGTTGAGAAGAGGGAATCTGTCTTTACTGCCCTCAACTGAGCTTATAACTCAGAGTGCGCAAACAGGAAAGTAACCATTGACAATCCATCTGGTCACAAGGAGAACAAAGGAAACTATCTTTGTTCAAGGTCATATCCATAGAACCTACCATAAGGGCTGGCACACAAGAAGTGGTTAATAAATATTTACTGAATTTCTAATTAACAAATGAATGATTGCCAAATGCTGGAGCTTGTTTTATTTTTCTGACACTGAATTCCTTCCAGAATTTGGTTTCTGCTTCTGCAGATGGTTCCATGGCAGGGTCTTGGGTGTGTAAAATAGGCATTAAGTAATCTTCTGTTACATCAGCTGCAGGGGAATGCCATGGGATGCTTAAGGATGAGCCACAGACCCTCCCCACAATCCCAGGGCTTTGGGATTCCATGTAGAGCTAAATGATGGTGTGTATGGTGTCCAAGATGTAACCTCTCAGTTCCCACCTGATCCTTCATATTACTGTAGCAGAACGGAAAACGGGAGGCACAGGCAAACTTTATCCCCCAACCCTGTTCTCCTGTGAATGCCAGTGCCTTTTTTCTCTTCCCCGATGCCAAAATCACTTCTTAGGAAAGGTTTTGCTGTTGGTAACCTTGGTTTGGGTTTCTCCAGCAGCTGACTCTGAGATAAGGATTCATATATAAGCTATTTATTTGGAAAATGAGATGGGCAAGAGGGAAAGTGAGTCAAAGAAAGGGAGGAGCCCAATATAGAGTGTGCCACACTCCAGCTACTGCTGTAGGAAACTGGCTCTTTAAGAAGCCACAGTAGACACATCTCAGAGCTTATCCTACCCACAGGGTGATAAAGCCAAGGTGTCCATAACATAACTCCAGCCAGTCATCACTTTTGACCTACTGTGGAGTTTGCAAAGTAGGGGCAAAACCAGGGCAAGGAGGGTCCTCTAGCAAAGAGATGCCAGCCTTGGCAGTGGAGAGACAGGCCAGTGGGTGCTCCAGGTTTTGGGGTGAGGGCACTGATATCTACTCCAACCATTTCTGCTGTAGCCTTGTGTCCAATCGGACCCACCCCATTCCTCTAACTCATATTCCTCCCAACAGCCAGAGTGACTTTTGTAAAATGGAAATCTGATCCATTCGCTTTTCTATACGTAAGATAAAGCACCAACCTCTTAGCAAGGCTCACAAGCTCTGGGGTGCTCCAGCTCTCCAGGCTGGTGGCTCACAAGTGGCCCCAAGCCCTGCAAGTTTCAAACCCGATGCTCCTGTGGCCCCCATTCAGCCCTTCACTGCCCCTACCTGCCTGACATTGTTTCCGGTTGCGCTGGCCTGTCTGGTACTCATCCGTCAGCCTGTGATTCTCTGACCACTTCGTCTGGTCTCTGGGTTACTCCAGCTGCTGTGAGCACCACTAGGGCCAGGAAGGCCCATGTGGCTTCTGGATGCACAGCCTCGGCAGCTGGTGTGCTACTGGCCCTCAAGTGCTGCCTATAGAATGGACACACAAATTTAAATGATGGAAAGAAAAGCATCAGGGGCAGGTAAGAAAGATTTTGAGGGAAAGGGAAGAAACAGGTATTTGCTAAGCATCTACTCTTACCAAACCATACTTGAGTCTGTTTGCTAACATGCACTAAAGCCAATCTACAGATACTGAGTTGCAGTGAAGGAAAGTGCAACGTTTATTGCAGGGTGCCAAGCAAGGAGTCCAGGCATTTAGTGTTCAAAAGACCAAACTCCCTGAAGGCTTTCAGGGAAAGGCTTTTAAAGACAGGGCCAGGGAGGAGGGTTGCAGGGTGTGTGATCAGCTCATGGATGTTCTTCTGATTGGTTGGTGATGAGGTAACTGGGAGTCATCCATCATTAACCTTCTGGTTCCAACCAGTCGGGATCTATGTGTGTGTGGGCAGCATACAGTTCACTTCTTCCACCTGGTGGGGGTTTCAGTGTCTGCAAAACAGCTCAAAGGACATGGCTGAGAATATTATCTATAGTCCTTGAGGAGGACCTAAAGGTCCTTGACTTTATTTAATGGCTCAGTCCGTTCAGTTGCTCAGTCGTGTCCAACTCTTTGCAACCCCATGAATCGCAGCACGCCAGGCCTCCCTGTCCATCACCAACTCACGGAGTTCACTCAGACTCACGTCCGTTGAGTTGGTGATGCGATCCAGCCATCTCATCCTCTGTCATCCCCTTCTCCTCCTGCCCCCAATCCATCCCAGCATCAGGGGCTTGTGCAATGAGTCAACTCTTTGCATAAGGTGGCCAAAGTATTGGAGTTTTAGCTTTAGCATCAGTCCTTCCAATGAACACCCAGGACTGATCTCCTTTAGGATGGACTGGTTGGACCTCCTTCGACTCTCTTGGACTGCAAGGGACTCTCAAGAGTCTTCTCCAACACTACAGTTCAAAACCATCAATTCTTTGGCGCTAAGCTTTCTTCACAGTCCAACTCTCACATCCATACTTTTGCAACCCCATGAATCGCAGCACGCCAGGCCTCCCTGTCCATCACCAACTCACGGAGTTCACTCAGACTCACGTCCGTTGAGTTGGTGATGCGATCCAGCCATCTCATCCTCTGTCATCCCCTTCTCCTCCTGCCCCCAATCCATCCCAACATCAGGGGCTTGTGCAATGAGTCAACTCTTTGCATAAGGTGGCCAAAGTATTGGAGTTTTAGCTTTAGCATCAGTCCTTCCAATGAACACCCAGGACTGATCTCCTTTAGGATGGACTGGTTGGACCTCCTTCGACTCCCTTGGACTGCAAGGGACTCTCAAGAGTCTTCTCCAACACTACAGTTCAAAACCATCAATTCTTTGGCGCTAAGCTTTCTTCACAGTCCAACTCTCACATCCATACATAACCACTGGAAAAACCATAGCCTTGACTAGATGTACCTTTGTTGACAAAGTAATGTCTCTGCTTTTGAATATGCTATCTAGGTTGGTCATAACTTTCCTTCCAAGGAGTAAGCGCCTTTTAATTTCATGGCTGCAGTCACCATCTGCAATGATTTTGGAGCCCAAAGTAATAAGGTCTGACACTGCTTCCACTGCTTCCCCATCTATTTCCCATGAAGTGATGGGACCAGATGCCATGATCTTCGTTTTCTGAATGTTGAGCTTTAAGCCAACTTTTTCACTCTCCTCTTTCACTTTCATCAAGAGCCTCTTTAGTTGCTCTTCACTTTCTGCCATAAGGGTGGTGTCATCTGCATATCTGAGGTTATTGATATTTCTCCCAGCAATCTTGATTCTAGCTTGTGCTTTATCCAGTCCAGCATTTCTCCTGATGTACTCTGCATATAAGTTGAATAAGCATGGTGACAATGTATAGCCTTGATGTACTCCATTTTCCTATTTGGAACCAGTCCAGTTTAATGGCTAAAGTATTATTATTCTGTCTTGCTTAACTGTTTTCCTTGCATTGTGCATTGTCTCACTTCTGATTAAATTTACTCTTTGGAACTCGAGGAAGGCCTAGGAGGTTAAAGTTTTCTGTAGACAAGAGGCAGGTGGAGGACACATGGAGTGAGTCTATACTGGGAAAGACCTAAAGGGAACAAATAGGTGTCTGCTAGGCACCTCCAGGGAACAAGGAGCTTTGTCATCATAATTTTGTTTAATCCTCATGGTGATCCTCTTAGGATTCCCATTAGAAAAGCGAGACAGGTTAGACAAAGAGGAGTTAAATGGCGCTTCCAGAGTCATACAGCTGGTGAGTGTTGTGGCCATTTGCAGATGTTGACCTCCTTGATGTGAAAGCCCATGATCTTTTCAAGACACCAGTTTGCGTGCGGTTGTCCACGGTCTTTGCAGGCCGTCAGGTCAGTGCAGTAGGTGGGAACCTTTACTTCTTTCAGTCGGGATGCGCATCCCCTCTTTGGGGCACCACACGAAGATAAGGGCAGAAGCAGCACTGGAAGCCTTGACGTGACCTGACCCCCTTTCCTCGCCTCTTCCTTGGAGTTGCCTACAGTGCCCAGAGCCTCTCATGGTTCCAAACATCAGCATTTCTGTTACCACACATTATCAGCATCAGGTCTCACTGCGACAGAGTGCTGATTGGAGTTTTCCAGAAGCCTGCTTATCAAGCTTCCCACACCAGAGAGATCCCGGGTCTCTGGAAACAAACCCCTTTCCATCAGCCTGAGATGGAATTAACCTCCCATAGGATCCTGTGCAGCCTTGAAGAACCAGTCACAGTTGGTTCCACGTTGAGTTTCCTTGGGTTTTATTTTCTTTTTCCTCCAAGTCTTGTGGCTGTTGCATTAGGCACCAGTTCCACAAGTTGCTTAGAAACTGCTTTGTGTCAGCAGGCTCATCCAGGTCCCTGTGTGCAGGCAGCATGATAAGCAGCATGATTTGTTCTTTAAATACAGATGTATAATTAAGAAAAACATTCTGATGGCTGCAAAGTCCGGCTGGCAGTGAACAGCCAGCGAGACGGGCTTCCAGGTGGAGCAGAAGTGGGGATTTCAATGAGATGCCCATTCACTCCTGTCTCTGTAAACTTAGGATGAGTGCCAATTTTAGGAGACTCACTTTTTTTTTCTCAGCTCGGTTCTTCTCTGGCTCTGCCCACTCCTTCAGAACTAAAGATGTTACTTTAGGGGCAGATACGTTAACTCCAGGTCTTACTATTCTGAACATGCAAAAGATGAAAAAAGAACGTGCAGATGGCCATGGACTTCCGCTGTGCTTGTCGGTCCTGCCTCCATTTCCCCTTCTTCTGCTAACACCACTTTGATTTTGCATTGATACCACCACTCCCCTGCTCAAGGTGACAAGGCTCGTGGGCTGATTCCACCCAGCTGCCAGAGGCAGACACAGGACTCCTTGGCCTGGGGGCATAGTTCAGGACCGCCACAGGACCCTGGGAGCATTAGTCCTGGCACTTGGTTGAAAATCTGGCAAGGTGGCATTTTCTTCCCGCTGAAATCACAAGCCTGGTAGGGTAGACACGCAGTTCTCTTGGTGGTCCTTGTGGTCATCATGTGGGGAAGACCCACTGGGAATGCAGCCAAAATAGAGAGGACGATGTTAAGAGATGGAGATCACATTGTTGGAGCTCCTGGATCCAGCCTTTTCAAATGAAGTGAGTCTGTTTCTTCTCTCCTCCTTTGTTTTTATTTTACCCACTTTGATTTGGGCTTTTGTCATCGGCAGCCAAAATAGTCCTGGAAAGCAACTGTGCCAGTTCCTTACTCCTTCCACCAAAGATCTGCTTCCCACCTTCTAAACAGAGCCAGGACAGAGGACTTTGCCTTATGGGGAGTCCCACTAAGGTCCTGATACCTATAGGTGCCGTAATTTCTTCTCCATGTGGACAGTGGGTGAAGGGGAGTTGGCTGTGTGCTCGGGAGCCTGGATCAGGGGAAAGAAGCCTTGAAACTGTCTTTGAAGTCAGTAGAAATGTGTGTTAATAATACGTGCCAGGATGTGGTGGCTGCAGAGAGACCTCAGATATGGGCTGTTGACTCCAGGAACTTTGGGATTTTTATAATTGTTTATTTTTGATGGAAGGATATTTGCTTGATAATATTGGTTTGATTTCTGCCATATAGCAACATGAATTAGCCATAGGTGTATATATGTCCCCTCCCTCTTGAACCTCCCTTCCAGGAACTTTGGTTTTGGGAAAGGGTAACAGATGCATGTGCAGGTAAAGCTGAAGACAGGCCCTGCGGGGAGACATAGACAGTCAGGGCTGTAGGAGCTCATGAAGGGTAGAGAGGCTGGTAGACAGGCAGGCTTCTTAATGCTGTTGGGTCCAGGGCTGAGAGCGGTCTGTGGAGGGGAAGGCAGAAGGACAGGGTCGCAAAACTCAGAGAGCCTCCATTTCTGGGTGAGAGGGCCCTCCTGTGGGCGTCCAGTCCCCCTCGTTTTCACACTCCTTTTTTCTCTGTCCCCCCCCCAAACTCTCACAGAGCAGGGCAGAGGTGGGGAGGGTGTTTTGGTGGGAATCCTTTTGTCTGCCCCTCCACCTCCGGGCGTCCAGCACAGGGTGAGTGGGCTTTGCATTACATCAGGGCAGAAGTAGGTTAGACTGAAGGAAGAACCACGCAGGACTCCTGGAGGGTGCCTCAGTTGTCAAGGCAACATGCTGACTCTTTCCCTGGAGGAATTTTAAAATAGGTCACACGTTCCTTTTTATGGGAGATTGGGAGTCCTGCCAGGAACGGTGATGGGACCCTGTAAAAGACTCAGCTTGAGAGGTCAAATTCTGTCAAATCACAGATTTAATTTGTAGAAATCTGTACAAAAGGATGACCCTGTCTTATCGGCAGGGCTGTTCTCACGGGGGACCCGCTTGTACAGCCTGGGAATGAGATGTGGTGGTGCCAAGAACCTGTGTGGTGATGGTTTCTTGACATGCCCCGCTAGGGGTTTAAGCACCGGAGTGCCGCCTGGGAGCACCCACCCTTCCTTCACAGCAGACGCAGGTGCCTCTTCATGTCTGTCCTTCCAGCACTGGAGCGGAGTCCCCTTAAACCTCCCTCCTCACTGCTTCCTCAGACCTTTGGATCCAGATTGACTCTCTGATTGGCCTCCTACTCACCAGGAGATGCAGTCAGGATACTGAAATTTTGGAGTCTTGGTTCTTAATCTGTAAAAATTAGGGAGCAGTTCACCTACCTGGACACAGTGGGCAGAGGAGGACAGGAAATAGTGCTGAGAAATGGCCCAGCCCGCTATCTGGCACAGCGGAGATAGGCAGACCACGTGTAGATGTGTAGTTACCGGCTTCCTTTTGATGTTGTGTTTTCATCTCTTTTAGAGGGAATTACTTAATTTAGGGCAATCACACCTCTTGGTCGCAACTCCCGTGTCCCTTAGTCGAGATGTCTTCTCTGAAGCCCCACCTCATGGCAAACCTCACCTCATGCTATCTCCTGGCCTCCTTTATTCTCCTTTCTAATTTGTGCTCACTTGTGTATGATTATTTGATGAACATTTGCCCCTGCAGTAAGAACTGGAAGGCAGGGACCTTGTCTGCTGTGTTCTCCGCTGTATCCCCAGTGCCTGGCATCCGGTGAAGATTTAGTAAATATTTGTTGAATGAACAAATGAATGATCAGGAACTCTGCTCAGTAGCTGCATATGTCTTTGCTTAATAAGACACAGGGGAAAGGAAGACCTCTTTCTCTAATAAATGTAATTTCTCTGGGAGGAAAAATCTTTGCAAACATGAGCTCATGTGATGTAGAGGAATAATGAAATGGGCCCTTGGTGGTGGAAAAGTGAGCAACTCCTAGCAATGCATGATCTGGTTGAGTTTTGCTTTCATTTGCTCTGGTTTTAACGCAGCAGCCTTCACAGTCTGCATCTGTTACTTCCACGTCTGAATTCCATGGACTGGATCACATCTGTGTTACTTTAGGTTCTTGGCAGAGGTATTTCAGCTCAAAATCCACCAGATACCTGTCTGTCTGTTTCTCTCTTCCTGTCTACAGGCTGTGGGTGGTGGTATCCCTTGGGCCGTCTTGCTTATGCTTCCTTGGGGCTGCGCACAGTAACAGCTGTCTCCCAGCCTCAATGCACACACATGCTTGTAGGCATGTGTCAGGCACCGGGCAGACAGGGCTGGGAGGGCCATCTCCAGGAAAACAAAGAAGCCCCTCTGCTGAAAATGAGGGCTGCAACTGGAGTCAGGTGGATCAAGAAGAATAACACACAGTTGGTCATTGAAGGGTCCTCCTGCCATTGAGTAGGTGGAAAACGAAGCAGAAGAAGTCAGAGGAGAGCAAGAAGACACTGATGAGAGAATCAGGCATGCAGGATGGGAAAGGCGGTGACGCTGGTCTCTATGCGGCGCCATGTAGAGGCTCAGGGCAAGCGGGCTCTCCAACTAGTTGTGGCTTCTTTACCATTCTGACTGGAGATAAGCTTCTTCATCTCCACAAGCCCCATCAAAGTTATCTTTTTATCAGCAGGACTGAAGCAGGGGTTCCTGGGAAAGTTTTGCAGCGTGAATGACATCTAGGAACTCTCTCAGAATCCCTTCAGTAATGGAGAAAGATCGCGTCCGAGATGCATTATGGTCTACTCTCCACTTCCATAGGAAGATGCTGAGTTGGAAAGAGGTTGCCCAGATAAAGAGTGTTTCCCAGCCCACCTTGTACTCATTTGCGGTCATGTGACTTGCTCTCACCCATAGAATATGAGAGGAAGTGATACGAGTTGCTGCTGGGCCAAGGCTTTTACTAAGAGAAGCGTGGGTGCACAGTGCCCCCCACACCTGTTCCCCTTCTGCCGGTTGGATGTGTGTGATGCTGAGGCCTCAGGGAATGCGGCAGGCGGCAAAGTTCCTGCTGTCTGAATGACCACGGAGAGGGGAGCCACCGGCAGACTCGAACGCCCTTCTGGGTAAGTGAGCAAGACAAACTTTCACCGTGTCAGACATTACACGTGTGGCTCTCCTTATCATAGCCTCTGGGTTTACACCGAGAAGCAGAATACTCCCAGTCTGAGCCAGAGGAGCGGCAGCGCAGAGAAGGTGGTCAAAGATGGTCCCCGAATCTGTGTGCATAGATTCTGGCACACTCTCGTTCACGACCAGACTCAGCAGCTGAACCCCCAAAAACATCCAAATAGTCTTTAGTTGGCCTCAGTGTGGTCATCCGTTTTGGGCAGGTGACCCAGTCATGGTTCAGAAAGTAACATGTTATGAAAAGACACACAGTGCTGTAACTCAGCGTTGCCCTAGCTATCCTACGTCTGTGCCTCGTTTAACACACAAAGGGGTCACTGTTTTTGTTAGCTTCTTTTGTATTCTTCTAGAGTTTATATAAACATAAATTTTATTTATGTTTATATAAATAGTATATTTAGTATATAAGTATAAGCATGTATATGCAGATTTCTTCATTTTATATTCCTTGTTAGCAATAAGCCTAAGACACCTTTTCATATCAATACATGACTTCTTCATTTTTCAGAGCTATGTAGTATTCCACCAAATGACTTTGTCATAATTGTAACCTGTTCCTTCTTGATGGATGCTTGAGTTGTTTCCACCCTTGTTATGGACAGTGAACAAAGAGTAATCTTTTCTTGAGTGCAAGAATATCAGTAGGACACATGTCTAAACAGGGTGATTTGGTCAGGATGTAAAATGCATTTATAATTTTCATGGATATCTGCTCCTGCAGATATTTGAATCTGGTTCCTGGAAAGGTCCAGCACACATTCAAGCTAGTGCTCGGTATTTAATTTTTCCAGAGGTTGCCACCACCAGGCGAAGCCCTCGGTTAAAAGAGAGCCTGTGAGCAGAGCTCAGTCTTGGCTGCAGTATGTTAGAATGCCTCAAGGTAGGAGCGCTGGTCTTTCCAGATTCTTCAAGTCTCTGCAGACGAACGTGGTGTGTCTCTGCTCTGTTCTCTTGTAATGCAGTATGCCTGAGAACTGTAAGATCTGAGTTGTCATTCCCCATGGGAATAGAGGCTTTCTGACTGACATGGATGGGTAGTGACTCTCAAGGAAAGTGATGTATATGGCAGAGCCTCAGAAACTGTGTGCTTCAGAACTGGGGCTCTAGACTCAGACCATTTGGGCTTGGATTTCTGGCTTCATCTTTTCTTAACTTTGTGACCCTGGGCAGGTGTTTAGTCCCTTGGAAAGACCTTAGTTTCCTCAACTATAAAATGGGAGAGGTAATTAAAAAGTTTTTACGGAGATTATAAAAGATAATATAAATGAAACATTTATCACAGTGAATGGCACGAAGTACTCCAGGTAAATGGAAGTGTTCATTGATCCGTATGAGTCAGCAAGCGCTATTGGTTCTTCTAATTGTAACTCTCTTTATGCAGGCTGTGGTTCAATGATATTTATGGTACACCTGAAAGTTCCCGGTGTTTGTCACATTTACTCCTCTGATTCATTCTTCATGATGACAGACTGATTGGGACAATATTGGTGTATTTCACGTGAAGGCTTTTGGTTCAAGAGTTATCAGCTCAGATGTGAAATAAACTCAGAATCCAAAAGAATGATAAATTCATAAGCAAATGCTCCCTCCCTCTTTTAAGCTATGTTTCAGTGTGGCCAAGTGATGTTTATGCTGTGTCAGTGCAGAGGAAACCTGAGAGCAAGGCAGTTTCTGCCACACCTGCTGCTTTAAACAGGTGGACTGTATGGACTGATGTCCACAGTGGTGATCTGGCTGCCACGTCACTTTCACATAGTAGCTATGTCATTGAAGATCATGTTTTCTTTCTCCCAGTCAACACTTTTTAAACTATTTTGAAAATGGAAGTTTAGCTAATTTACAGTGTTTTGTTAGTTACAGGTGTACAGCAGAGTGATTCAGTTATACATATGTGTATCTCTCTATATATTGCTTTTCAGATTCTCTTCCATTATAGATTGTTACAGTATACTGAATGTAGTTCCCTGTGCTGTACATTAGATCCTTGCCATTCATCTATTTTATATATAGTAGTAGTAGTAACACTTGCCTGGCAAATCCCAGGGACGGGGGAGCCTGGTGGGCTGCCATCTCTGGGGTCGCACAGAGTCGGACACGACTGAAGCGACTTAGCAGCAGCAGCAGCAGCAGCAGCAGTAGTAATGAAGTCGCTCAGTCATGTCCGACTCTTTGCAACCTCATGGACTATAGCCCACCAGGCTCCTCCATCCATGGGATTCTCCAGGCAAGAGTACTGGAGTGGGTTGCCATTTCCTTCTCCAATATATAGTAGTATCTGTTAATCTCAAACTCCTAATTTATCTCTCCCAAACCCACTGTTCTCTTGGGTAACCGTAAGTTTGTTCTCTATGCCTGTGAATCTGTTTCTGTTTTGTAAATAAGTTTATTTGAATGATCGTTTTAGGTTCCATGTATGTATGATATCATACGATATTGATCTTTCTCAGTCTGAGTATGGTCATCCCTAGTTCCATCCGTGTTGCTGCAAATGGCATTTTTCATTCTTTTTTATGGCTGAGCAGTATTCCATTGTGTGTGTATACTGCACCTTCTTCATCCATTCATCTGTTGATGGACATTTTGGTGACTTCCATGTCTTGGCAACTGTGAGTTGTTTGGTGTGAGTGTTGAGGTGCAGGTTGAAGATCGTCTTTTTATACTGAGGCTTTAGCAATGTGCTTGAAGGATAGTATTCAAGAAACATTTCCTGAATAAATGAATGAGTGAATGAGCCAATGGAGAAAGACCGTTGATGAATAAGAAATAGGATACAGGAGTAAATTCATGCTTTTGAAGAGTTTCAGTTTTCACTCTACTCTTGGTTCTATTAATATTTCATGGGTCATTATTTTCTCTGGTCAAGAGTTTTATTCAGTAACCACTATGGAGAGAGAGCTTGCTGTGTGAAGACCTAGTGCTTGGGGCTTGTGGGCCTATAAGGGTCATCAGTTCTCTGTGTCATTTATTAAATTTTAAATTAGACAGTGTTTTCACCTGGCATGAATTGAGATGTCCCCAGTTATTTGACTCTAATGACTTTGCACCAGAATTCTTACTAACTTTGGAAAATGTAGCTTTGAGTATCTTCTGCCTATTGTGATTCAGGTATGAAAATCGTCACCAAGTATAAATGAGAACGAAATACAAGATTTGGGCAATAACAAGCTGGGCCTAAATCTGACCTCAAGCATCCCACTGCTGTCAAGCACCCCACATAACGACTGGGGCGGGGACAGACAGGGTACCTGTGAACAAGCCCGATACTCCAAGAACTCTTCCAGTTCCAGTGGCCTCTGACCTCCCCCTAAGCCCTAGCCCCACTTCCTGCTATTACATTGTCAGCAGCTAAACGCAGCCCCGCTCAGTCCTTTTGAAGGCAGTGACCCACTCACCTTTGCATAGGAGACATGAGTGTGCTCTCAGCTTCCAGCTGCTTTCTGCCCTCGGCCACCCAGCAGGTCGTGGTAAATTGGATCTGAGCACGTGTGTTCTAGCATGACCTTCTGCAGCTGTGGCCTGAAGTGAGCACCCTGCCTTCATTGTCCAAAGCTGTGAAGTTTTCTGTTTAAATGCTACTTGTAAGTATAGAGTTTTATTTGTTTATTTTTATTAAGTATTTGTTTATTCTTATTGTCCTGAGGCCAAGAAACATGTAAAACCAACATGTTTTATTTGCAACAATCCTGATTTAGGATAAAGATGGACAGTTAAAGACACCCCCCCTCCCGCCACTGCCTTGAGCGGTGGGCACCTTTTCGTAACAGAAGGGAAAGGGGCAGGTGGAAGGCGCTAGAGAATTCTCCCGACACCCACGTGCACATGTCCCCACGGCGCAGGGCAGTAAGCAGCTGTTCTCAGAGCATTGCCTGGGCCAGCCACCGTGCTGTGTACCCAGTGGAAACTTAGTTCTTACAAGAGACTTCTTATAAATGAAGAAGCCAAGGCTCAGAGACACTGACTCATCATAGCCCACCCAGTGGTGAGTGATAGGGGGTCTTATCATTCCTTCATGGGGTCTGTCACCCAATGCAGAGACTCACTCTGTGGGCCAGATCTGGCTTTGCTTTGTATATGGTGCTTAAAAAGAATCCAAGTTAATTTGTTTCATTTACAAGCCAGGACATTTCACATAAAAAGGGTGTCTCTTGAAGGACATCTGGCCACAGTAGACTGCACACCTGTGTGGCAGAATTGCCTGAGTGGTAACTTCTCCCATGTAGGGGGACCCTTCCCTGGATCCCCACAGCCCCCATTTGGCCCACTTTGTTCATGGATATCCTCTGCCTGGCCCCTCGGCCATTAAGAGTCTCATACCCTTGTTCTAGGTTTCTCTGTGAAAAATGGAAGGTATGTTGCATGGGGTGGTCATGGTGGAGGAGAAGGTAAGGGGTTTGGGGATGAAGGGTGGTGAGGCAGGAGACTGTTCTAGAGTGTTCTGCAGCTGGCTCAACAATTCTAAGCTGTGTTAAGTCTGGACAGCTTAGGGTCAAATAGAAGGGGTGCCCTAGTTCATCTCTGATTTTCCATCTGGTTCTGAGCTTCTTGGTAGGTCTTGTGTGCACGCGCTCAGTTGCATCTAACCCTTGTGACCCCCATGGACTGTGGCCTCCAGGCTCCTCTCTTCCTGGGATTTCCCAGGCAAGAATGCTGGAGTGAGTTGCCATTTCCTTTCCCGGGGGAATCTTCTCACCCCAGGGATTGAACCTGCACCTCCTGTGGCTTCTACATTGGCAGAAGGATTCTTTACCCCTGATCCTCCTGGGAAGCCCCGTGCCTCTCCTGTAAAACAATATGCTTTCCTTGTTGTGAGTGAGTTTGTCATAATTCCCTGTTTTCAACTGTGAAAGAGAACGAAGTCAAGGGCTTTATGAAGAAAGAATGAATTTCACTTTCATTTCTAACCCTTGTGACCCCCATGGACTGTGGCCTCCAGGCTCCTCTCTTCCTGGGATTTCCCAGGCAAGAATGCTGGAGTGAGTTGCCATTTCCTTTCCCGGGGGAATCTTCTCACCCCAGGGATTGAACCTGCACCTCCTGTGGCTTCTACATTGGCAGAAGGATTCTTTACCCCTGATCCTCCTGGGAAGCCCCGTGCCTCTCCTGTAAAACAATATGCTTTCCTTGTTGTGAGTGAGTTTGTCATAATTCCCTGTTTTCAACTGTGAAAGAGAACGAAGTCAAGGGCTTTATGAAGAAAGAATGAATTTCACTTTCATCCAACTTTTTCAACATCTCAGGGCCCTGTTGACTAACTGGGTCACATTAGAAAATGAACGGTCTTCTTAGAATTTGATGCTGTGAAGGGAGTTTTAGATCGTCAGACACTGGGACACTTGTGTGCATGTATTATTTTACTTAAGAAATATTGATCTGCCTGCTCCAGGTCTTAGTTGTAGCACATGGGATCTTTAGTTGGGGCAGGCAAACTCTTAGCTGTGGGATGTGGGATCTAGTTCCCTGGTCAGGGATCAAACCTGGGCACCCTGCATTGGGAATGTGTGGAGTCTTAGCCCCTGGACCACCAGGGAAATCCCCTTGTGCACGTTTAGTGAATAGATATACCTTAGGATTCTGCCAGACATGTTTCTCCTGCTGCATGGTGGCAAGGACTTTGTACAGTACACTAGCTATCCTCTGCCTTTCCTTAGACTCCAGATTCTGCCATCTTCTGCTTGCTGTGGATGAATCAGCCCCTTTTGATCCTTACACCAAGCCCCAAGAATACAATTGTGAAAGCACTTGGCTGAAAAGGAGGGCTTCTCTGTTGATGAGATATCGGAAGGCCATAGTAAAATTTTGATGTATGGCTGTATAGCACCTAATACAGTAGGTGTGTATAGTGGTTGCTGAATTCATGAGCCTGAACATGTGAGATATGTTTTTCAACTAAGCCCCCTCAGTAATGTGAACGTGCATTACTCTTACATCCGTTCTCTACTTCTGCTACTCATCCTGAACTTTCCGCTTCATTCTTTTCCTTTTCTGCAGTCCAAGCATGGGTCTTTACCTTCACCCCTATTGATCGTTTTCTTGTTAGGCTTGTTGTATTCCCAGTTATTTGGCTACTGATTCTTCTACTTTACCCTTGTTGATCCTGTCACCTTCACATTCTCCACAGTTTCCCCGAGGCTGTCCCTCACCTCTGTCCTCATCCAAGGCATCGGTTCAGTTCTTAACTGGGAGTGAAGGCAAGAGTCTTGGTGAGAAATCACATGACCGGTGCTGCCACTTCCTTTTCTCTTGCAGTTGTTGGATAGCAAAGAATAGAAAATGGCTCAAACTAGATCATAGAAAGGAGGGTTTATTTTGGCACTGTGGGAGATGGTGTATGCTTTGATTTCTCTCTGCCATTTGGGTCCTCAAGGTTTCTGACTTCTGCTTTGGTGCCTGTTACAGTTGCCGACCCTGCAGGCTTGGGGTTCTGCCTGTTCACCAAGGTTCAGTGAGCATCATGGCTACCCTCACGGGGTTCCCTCAGACCCAGGGACCACTTGTCCTCCTAGCTCAGCTCCCTAGGTTCATGTCCCCTTGGGACTAACCCATTTTGGTACAAGTATCCATATCTGTTTCGACTGTCTGTGACCAAAGGCACAATCTTACAGTGGGCTGCCTATTCAGAACTGTGAGTTGGAGAGTTTCTCCATGTTGTGGTATAATAGAGAAGAAATGATTACACTTACCTAGGTTTCCTTCAAAGGCCAAAAATACTTCTGTAGTCAAAAGGGCATTCATGGGGTAGATTTTGGAGACATCAGCATTTTAAGGCTTCACAGCCTTTTGGGTAGGCCTACTCACTGCTTCCACAGAAGATAGAGCATCGTTCATTCAGATGTCTGTTGGAAGCCTACTTTTATTGGGAAGGTGTTTGTTTGTTCATTACTGAGGGAATACCAACAATTTGCTATTGTCCCATTCTGATCTTAATTAGAGTATTAATCAGCTACACTCTACACAATTTTGGCTAAAAAAATCACCATGCAATATACTAAAATTCCTAGGAACAGAGCCAATTTAGTTTGTATTAGATTTTTGCCCCAGGTTAGCATTAGGGACTTATTGCACTTCTCATGAAGCTATTATTATTATTAATGTGCATATTGTGCAAATTAAAATTGTATTTCATTTGGAGAAAAATCCCTCTGCTCAAGTCCTAGTGACTGTGTCTTTGTTCCTGAGGGAATTCAGGGCTCATGGTGCCTCTCATGGTAGATGTAGCAAGGAATTGCCTCTGGGACACTCAGCCACTTACCACTTGGAAGGACATAGTTTACCCACTGCAGCAAAAGGCTGCACTGGAGGCTCAGAGGAAGAACAGATGATGGCCATCACTGTGTCTTTGTTCAAGGAGCTTTTTGCACCCACAGTGATGTGATAAATGTTATGATGGGAAAGTACAGGAAGTGGCAAGGCTATAATGGGCTGTCCCTGTTTGTCAAGCCTACAAGTCATCCCTGCTGGGCCCCTAATGTACAGAGGCCTCTGCCCTGCTCGCCCTCGCTTCCACCTACATCGTCGTAGTGACGTTGTGAAGTCGCTCAGTTGTGTCCGATTCTCTGTGACCCAATGGAGTGTAGCCTATCAGGCTTCTCCCTCCATGGGATTCTCCAGGCAAGAGTACTGGAGTGGGTTGCCATTTGCCTAAGTATCTAGTGATTTCCTGTCATTAGCACAAGTACAGCCAAGGCCCAGACTCTACCAGGGAGTCTGAAGGGTCAAGTGACCTTATCATTCAATCTAGACTGGACCCTAAAGACAAATCAGCCCGACCCATGAGCAAAATCCTGTGCCAGGTTTACTGAAGGAAGGAGTGAGGTAACTCAACCTCTCCAGGCCTCAATTTCCCCCATGTGAAGTGAGAAGACATCGATTTAGTCTGGACTCACACCCCACTCTGCCCTTCCAGCTGTGGCCCGTGGGCCCAGCTCCTGTGGCGCTATGCCTCACACCCTCTCTCTGGGCTCTGAGCAGCAGGTGGGAAGACGTGAACAGAAGAGCACGTGCAAGTTACACACAAAGAGCCACGTGCAAGTGATTCTTTGGAACTTTGATTTAGACTCTTTTTTCCAATCTTCATGTTTTTGGCAGCACAGTTTAGTGGTTCTGGACTGTGGCTTTGGAGCCAGATAGCTGTGTTGAATCTCAGCTCTGCTAAGCAGTAGCAGTGGGAATAACTTATTTCATGACCTGGGTGCTGATTTCATAGATATGTTCTGATTGCAGAAGCTCATGGAGCTGTGTGCTGAAGTTGTGTGCATTTTCTCCATCCATGTCACACCCTTAGAATGATGTCTTCTTTTTACTAGTACCTAGAAATTAGCAAACTTCCTCGGAAAACTCCAGACTTTCAAAGGCTATGGAATTGGCAGTGTCCAAGCCAGATATCCAAGGGGTAAAGAGCTTTCCAGCTTTTCTGTATTATAGGTAGAATAAGTAGGAAATCACACTAAGGTATAGATGTGATATGATGAGAGGACTGGGCTCACATAGAAAATCCCAGAGAAGGATCTAGAGGCCCAGGAGTGGTGAGCCTCTTCGGCTGAGTGGTAGGAGTGGGAGCCCTTTGTGACTGCTCTATCCTCTCGTAGAATACAGTGCCCATCTGTAGAACTCTGGAATACAGCACCCATCCTGGAATGTGTGCAGGATACATCTCGCATCTCAGTGCCCATTGCCTGAGGCAGCAGTGTGCGTTAGCTGATGGACACCCACTCCTTTTTCTGGAGAAACTTAGTGAGCTTTGAGTCCATTCTTATTTCTTTTGTGCAGTTGGGCTCCTCTGTTTTATCATTCTTCTTCCTGTAGAGGAGACAACTGCCATGAGTCTTCAGGATACACCAGGAGAGGTCAGTCAGGTAAAGGAGTTAAAGCCCAGGTCCCAGGAGACTGACTTTTGATTTTCCTCTCCTCCTTTCTACCTTTGTAGTTCTCTGAGGTCTGCATATAGAAGAGAATGAAACTATTATGTGGGAACGGATTAGAATGAAGATTGGGGTTTACATTTTTTAAAATCTTATAGACCATCTTTCTGGATCTTATTGAGGATTTCAGCATAAAGTCCCAGAGTGGTTCAATGGCCATGGATGGGAGTGAGGGAATTCCAGAGACCTGAAGGAGAATAGTGTGCTCCAGCACTTACCAGCTGCCTCTATTAGATGTCTCTGGTATAAGTGTTTCCTTTGTGTCAGTGACTCTCTAAAGGGCGATATCAAATTTCTGAAAGCCTGTGAAGAAATGCCAGAGCCCTCTTTCTGTCAGGGAGAAGAATTCTATCTGATGGAGCACCTGTTTGTAGGTCTGAGACTTTTCATCTTTTTGTTTTCAGCTGAAGACTCAGTTCAGTTCAGTCCAGTCATTCAGTCATGTCCAACTCTTTGCGATGCCATGGACTGCAGCTGAAGACTACCAGTTGACATGTCAATGAAGGAATGTATTCAGAAAACCTTCTATGAGTTTTTCAAAGAAGGAAAATTGGAAATATTTGTATCTACTTGAAAGGCAGATATCTTGTACTTCCAGTTCCAAATGAGATGGAGTAGATGCATTTCTTCTTGGTCTTCCTACTTAATAGAAAAACTGGACATTATAAACAGAAGATTCCAGAATATATGAAGTGTATCAGCCAGAAACTTCAGAGCTTGCAGAACCGCACAGTTGTTAGTTTCCTGGTCTTTCTTTTTGCCTCCTTATATCCCAGACTGGATACAACCCAGTCCACCTTTCCAGAAGCTGGAATCCAGAACTGTTGATGGGTAAAGGCAAAAATAGGGCAAGAAAAAACCTCTCTTTGTAGTCAAAGGACCATGAAAGTTACAGCTTGGAAGGATAGAAAAATGATTTGATGATTATTACAGATTATTATCTCATCCAGTTAAACTAGACATACATTTTCCTTATCCCCATCAGCAATGGCTGAGTGGGGAGCTGAGACCCCCCTCAGAGTAACTCACCTAATACTCTCACCACTCTTATTCAGCATAGCTGTTGAAGGTTATAGTGTAATAGGCAAGAAAAGGAAAGAAAAGGTATACAGATTAGAAAAGAATAAAAATATTCATAGAGGACATGATAACCCATATAGAAAATCCCCATAAATCTACCAAAAAACTTCTAGAACTAATACGTGAGCTGAATAAATTTGCAGGATAAAAGATCAACATGAAAAAGAAAATTGTGTTTCTATACACTAGCAATGTATGCATGGAAATTGAAATAATAAACATACCATTTATGATCACTTAAAAATATTTAGTTATAAATCCAGCAGAACACATACGGAAATTGTATGCTGAAAACTGCAAAATTTTAATGAGAGAAATTGAAGATCTAAGTAAGTGGAGAGATACATATACCATGTTCGTGGATTGAAAGAGTACACAGAAAATTAATTTCTCCCTAAATTTATCTATGTATAAGTCGACATGATTCCTATTTAAATCCCAGCAAGATTTTTTGTAGAAATAGACAAGTTTATTCTAAAATTTTTATGGAAAAATAATGAAATAAGAATAGCTAAAGAAATCTTTTAAAAAAGTGAGAGGAAACAATCCACCTGATTGTAAGACACAATATGGCTAAACTATAATATTTTTAGAAGAAGATAAAGGAGAAACCTCAGCGGTCTCCCAATGGCCCCCTGCCCACTGTGAGAGGGTGCAGTGGGGTCCTCTGGCCTTGCAGGCCACCATTGAAATATCACTACTGTGTTCATTTTTACACTGACCGGGTGAGACAGGGAGGGGGTGGTGAGTCCCGGGGCTCTAAGCAGCAAGTGGGAAGCTATGACAAACCTAGACAGTGTGTTAAAAAGCAAAGACATCACTTCACTGACAAAGGTCCCTGTCGTCAAGGCTGTGGTCTTTCCAGTAGTGTACTGATGTGAGAGCTGGACCTTAAAGAAGGCAGAGCGCTGAAGAACGGATGCTTTTGAGCTGCGGTGTGGGAGAACACTCTTGAGAGTCTCTTGGAAAGCAAGGAGATCAAACCACTCAATCTTAAAGGAAATCAACCCTGGGTACTCTTGGGAAGGACCAAAGCTGAAGCTGGAGCTCCAATACTTTGGCCATGTGCTGTGAACAGCTAACTCACTGGAAAAGACCCTGATGCCGGGAAAGAGTGAAGGCAGAAGGAGAAGAGGGTGTTAGAAGATGAGATGGTTGGATGGCATCACTGATTCAATGGACATGAACTTAGGCAAACTCCGAGAGGTGGTGAGGGACAGGAAAGCCTGGCACCCTGCAGTCCTTGGGGTTGCAAAGTGTCAGACGTGATTTGGAGACTGAACAACATAGGAGAAAATATTTGGGACCTGGAGCTGGGTGAAAAGTTCTTAGACAAAATACCCAATATGTGATTCACAAAAGAAAAAAGCTGATAAATTGGACTTCATGAAAATTTAAGCTTTTGCTCTGCAAAAGACCCTGTTAAGAGGATGAAAAGACAAGTTGTATACTTGGAGAAAAGTTTTGCAAATAATATATCTGACTAAGGATATGAATCAAGGATATAAAAGAAGTCTCAACACTCAATGGCAAAGTCACAATCCAATTAGAAAATGGGCAAAAACATGAAGAGATATTTTACTAAAAGATATATACAGATGGAAAATAGACACCTGAAAAGATAGTCAATATCACTAGCTGCTAGGGAAATGCAAATTAAGACCACAAAGAGATATCACTGTCTTATTGTTGAATAGCTAAAATAAAAAATAGTGACTCTACCAAACACTGACAGGGATGCAGAGAATCTGGTTCTTTCATAAATTACTGGTGGGATTTAAAATTCCCACTCTGGAAAGTAGTTTGGCAGTTTCTTACAAATGAAACATACACTTATATAACAACCTAGCAACCATATTCCTGACCATTTATCCCAGAGAACTGAATCTTATGTCCATACAAAACCCATAATGTGAATGTTTAGGGCAGCTGTTTTGTTAATAGCCCAAAATAAGAACCAAAATATTTTTCAAGTGAGTGAATGGCCAAACAAACTGGAGTACATCCATATCATGGAATGAGTGTTTAGTCACTCAACTGTGTCTGACTCTTTGCAACCCCATGGACTGAAGCCTGCCAGGTTCCTCCGTCCATGGGATTCTCCAGGCAAGAATACTGGAGTGGGTAGCCATTGCCTTCTCCAGGGGATCTTTCAGACCCGGGTATCCAACCTGGGTCTCTTGCATCACTACCCATCAGTAGAAAGGAACAAACAATTGATATAACTTGGGTGGATCTCAGAGGCATTGTGCTGAATGAAAAAAGCCAATCTCAAAAGGTCACATACTGCATAATTCCATTTATATAACATTTTTGACATGCCAAAATTATAGATAATGGAAAATGGATTAGTGTTTGGCAGGAGTTAGGGATGAGTGGGAGGAGGTCAGTACAGCCATGAAGGATTAGCATGAGGGAGTGTTTTGTGATGACAGTAATTTTGTACTTTGAGTGTAGTGGTGGTTTCAAATATTCATACATGTGATAAAATGACATAAAGCTATATACACACGTTGTACCAATGTCAGCTTCCTGGCTTTGGTATTGTACTATATTTACAAATAGCAAGTAACTATTGGGGGAAACTGGAAGGATTCACAAGATCTATTTCTGCAAGTTCCTGTGAATTTTTAATTATTTCAAAATAAGAAGTTAAAAGAATGATAGAAACCAAAAGAAGCTAAAAAACCTTATATGTTTGTATTAATACAGTTGATTTGAATTTAGGATTGCAAAGGAAACCTCAATGATCTGACATCTGTGTCTCTTTTTCCTCACACTGAGTAGCCTTATTCTCATGACACCATCACAAGCACACATTTTTAAGAAACAGTACACATATAACAAACTCTTGGATAATAATACCAACACGCCCGTCAATGTGATTACCGAAAACAAGAATTTTGAATTTCCATCTTCAAGGTGTGTCTTTCTAGGGATGTACAGATAATTATTTTAGAATTTCTTAGACTACTTTGCCTTGGGACTAGGCTGTCAAAGGATATATACATCTATGTTCACTTCCTTAACTTTGTTTTTTATTTTAGGGATTGCATTTTAAAAATTTAATTTCATTTTGAACATATGTAAATTATGTGCATCATTTCAGGCAAAGTCATCAAAACTGAGTGTATTCAGAGAAGCCTGGATTTTATCCTATTTCCCGCTTTTTATAGGTAACCATTAAAAAATTGTATGGTCCATTTTTCTGTTTTAAAATATGTATTTGCATATACATGCCTATCTTCATATCTGCCCCTTTTAAGAGTTGCATACAAACTCCACCACATCAAAATCTTTACTTAGCTCTTTTCCCTGGTGGCTACTTCCTGACACAATACTTATTTTGACAGATGTACAGCACTCCAATGTGTAGATATACCGTTCTTTATTCAATCATTTTCTACTCATGGGCATTTAAATTTTTTCTAGTTTTCTACTGTGACAGATAACATGGCAGCAAATAGTCATATGAACATATCATTCCTTATTTTTGCCAGTGTGTCTCTGGGATAAATTTGTGGAAATGAGATTGCTGGGCCAAATCATAATTTTTATAGAGGCACAGATTGAACACTGAAGTGGAAAGCAGAATTTCAATTCTGGGAGGACGGCCATGAATTTTGACCTCTAGGTTCTTCCTCAGGGTAGTGGGATGCTCCACCATGGGGATGGGACCTGCTCTCCTCTCCAGCCCCGTTGAAGTTCTAGCACTTGTTTGTACCAGCCACTACCCATCTCTCTTTCTCTTTTGGCCATGCCATGCACCTTGAGAGATCTTAGTTCTCTGACCAGGGATTGAATCATGCCCTCTGCAGTGCAGCCTGGAGTCTTAACCAGTAGACCAACAGAAGGAATTTCCCATTATCCATCTCTTGATGTAACAAGACTCTTGTGTGTCCCAGGCATCATGCTCATTCAATCCCTACATCCCAGGAAGAGAAGATCATTAGGAAAGCTGAGAAAACTGAGATTCAAGAAAGCTCTCAAAATGCAATAACTGCTAAGTGGTGGAGCCAGCTTCAAATATTGGTCAGTAGAATATTCTGCAGGATGATGGAATGAAGGTGTTTCCTACTACTTTTCCCCATATATTATCCAATTTCTCCAATTATTATCAACAGAGAGAACAAGAAATAAGGAATTATGAAGCATTTGGAACCCAGAAAAATGATTCATGGCTTTGCCAAGAGGATGAAGCTCAAAACTGAGTGGCTGCAAGGTGTGTGTGAGCATTTGGATGAGTGTGCATTTGAGTCTGCACATAGCTCTGCTTTTTGTTTTTGTCACGCAGAATACAGGAAAGACCCAGATATGGATAGCATAGGAGCCTCAGAATGCTCGATGAGGGGGCTTCCCTGGCGGTCCAGTAGTTCAGACTCCGGGTTTCCACTGCTTCGGTTCAATCCCTGATTGAACAGGGATCCCCCGAGCAGTGTCGTGTGGTCCCCCCCTTCTCCCCAGATGCTGGGTGAGGTGGGACACTGGAGACAGCACTTGTTTGAAAGTTGATTTAAGAAGCACTTAGGTATTTGATTCTCATCCCATTTCTGCAAGGGACCTAGAATTTAATCTTCAGAGAAACTGAATCAGAGGGGAAAAGATGCGGGGCTGGGAAAGACAGCTGGGTCTTGATTTGCCTTAACAAGAAATCAGCAGGTGATATGTAAAATTGATAAATCTGGAGAGAACAGCAAATGTGTATCATTTGGAGGCATAGCAGTAAAAAATAACCCAAGATGTTAAAAATGATTGCTTAAACAGAAATAACGGAGAAGGCAGTGGCACCCCACTCCAGTACTCTTGCCTGGAAAATCCCATGGACGGAGGAGCCTGGTAGGCGCAGTCCATGGGGTAGCGAAGAGTCGAACATGACTGAATGACTTGACTTTCACTTTTCACTTTCATGCATTGGAGAAGGAAATGGCAACCCACTCCAGTGTTCTTGCCTGGAGAGTCCCAGGAACGGGGGAGCCTGGTGGGTTGCCGTCTATGGGGTCACACAGAGTTGGACACGACTGAAGCGACTTAGCAGCAGCAAACAGAAATAAATACATAAATGATAAAATGGGAGATAGATGAAATAAGAATGGTCAAATGTCAATAATCATTGAAACTGTATAACAAGTACTTGGAGATTCATCATACCATTCTCTCTATTTTTGTGTATGTTTGAAAATTTCTCTAATTAAAAATTATAAAACCAAGGGCCACTTTTAATTATTATTATTAAACTACCACTTGACTATTTTTCCTCTTTTTTATTTTTTAAATTATGAAAGTATGATAACACATTTACAGGAGACTTGGAAAATATAGAACAAAGTTACATGTAGTTATACTATATATTACAATTATTTTTATGTCTATAAATTAAGATTTTTAGTTGAAATTTCAATATCAAACTCTCAAAAATTAATAGAATGAGTATACAGAAAAGTAAAAGTATATAGTAGAGCTGGAAACCACTGTGAACCAATTCAGCATAATTAAGATTTATACAATTTTCCCACAACGGTAGGATACAAATTCTATTCAAGTTCCTTTAGACTATAAACTAGGAGACACTGGAACATATCCAGGGCATAAAGCAAGGTGCAAAAATTTCATGGTCTAAAGGAATTGAAATCTTACAAAATTTGTTTTCTTATTGTTTTGTTATAGCCTCGCATTCCTGGAAACAAACTCACTCAGAAGGACAGTGCAGATGGTGGAGTGCAGTTTATTACACCTGCAGAGTCAAGGCAGAGTCTCCTCTTAGCCAAGGACCCTGACTATAAATTTTTGTGAAAACCTTATATACTCTAAGTGTATAAGGTTCCCTGAAACTAGTCTGAACAAAGGAAAAAGAAAGATATAATCAAGTTAATCCATGATCATACGCCTTAAGCCTAGGTAGTTAACAGTGAACAATTATCAATAGGCCTGTGGTCATACCCCAGTAAGCATAATTGAATGTATGATTCTGTTCGGTTACACAGATAATTAGGGTATTCTTTTAGGCAATGGAGAGCCCTGGAGCTCTTCCTTCCAGGGGCCTGGTTTTCCAGTTGGTATGTCGTTTCCATAGATACTGGGCTTATAGCTCAAAGTTCATAGTCCGGCCCAAGATGGAGTCCTGCTTTCAAGATAGAGCCTATTCTGTTTCCTCCTTCAGTATAATTATGTTAGAAATTAATATCAAAAGATATTTGAAAATAACCCACATATTTTCAAGTGCAATGTGACATTTACCAAGAGAAATCTTTGACTTAGCCATTGAAAGCTTCAGTAAAGTTAGAAGATTGAAAACAGAGGGAAGCACCACTTGAATTTTATGTTCATATGTACATACATACATATGGCTTCCCCAGTGGCTGGGCAGGTGAAGAACCTGCCTCCCACGCAGGAGACGTAGGCTTGCATCCTAGGTAGGGAAGATCCCCTGGAGGAAGATATGGCAACTCACTCCAGTATTCTTGCCTGAAAAATCCCATGGACAGAGGAGCCTGGTGGACTGGTCTGTGGGGTCACAAAGAGTTGGACATTACTGAGGCGACTGAGCGCTCATACATACCTACATATGTATGTTTATTCATGTGTCTGACTGCGCCGAGTCTTAGGCATGTGGAATCTTAGGGCTATGGAATCTTTAGTTGCAGCATTCAGGTTTGTTTGTTTGTATGAGATCTAGTTCCCTGACTAGGAATTGAAACTGGCCTCCTGCGTTGCGAGCAGAGTCTCAGCCGCTGGACCACCAGGAAAAGTCCCACCACTTGATTTTTGAAGCTGTTTACCAGGAATACCCTGCTGGCGAAACAACAAACCTGGTTTGTTCACTCCCGAGTCTATAGTCTCAAGCAATTAAAGTCAGGACCACAGTGGATGTCCTGGAGGAAGCTCTGGTTCTGGGGTAAAAACTGGAGAGTTTGGGAAAGTTGTCCAGCCTCCCTGGGCTTCAGACTCCTCATCTGTACACTGAGGAGTTTGAACCAACTCCAGAGTCTATCATATTAGGATTTAGAAGGGTGGGAGCAGACTGTGGGAATGCAATGGGACAAGGTGGGTTGGAGGGGAGTGTATTAAGATTTCTATGAGAAAATGAGGATTAAAAAGAAAGTGAAGATTCACTGCTGTCAGGGAATTTTAAATTAAGGGCTGCTTCCACTTTTCTTCATTTTCTTCTCCAATGCTTTGTAATCCTCTTCAGCCAATTTAGGAAATGCCTCTCTGTGCTCAGGGAGGATTATATTTAATAGAAGCAATATTTGATTATATGGAGGAGCTTAGCAGGGACCAGTGAATACCACTGGTGACGGTGACTAATGAAAGAACAGGGACGAGTGTTGTGTGGCTGTGCTCTCAGCCTTAGTTAAATCGAAGGGTCCAATTTGGTCTGCTGAACAAACATATTTATGGAGGTTTATTGAACACAAAATTAATTTCTGAGACATTAATCTAAAGAGAACTCGACTGACAGCAACGGTGGTGGTGTTTAATGGAAGACAGAGTGAGCAAATGAGCCAGGCCTGCCACGGCATTTCCTTTTGTTGAGAAAATATGAGTATCCCCAGGGCTTTCATCGACTCTAATCCCTTCTTTTGAACACTACGGCCTCCAAACAGACCAAGTGAGCAAAACAGAATCCTGAAGAAGGCACAATCTAAGAGAGAAACGTCCTGAAGTCGCCATGGTTTCAGGAGGAGATGCCATCTGCTGTGGACGCAGCTTCTCTTCTGCTTTTGTTTTTTGTGTCTTTGCTTGGGGAGGGGTTTGTTTTACATGGGACTGTAACCTGCCTTGTTACTATGTGGTCCACAGGCCAACATTAGCAGCATCCCCTGAGAGCCTTCTAAAGAGAACTCGACTGACAGCAACGGTGGTGGTGTTTAATGGAAGACAGAGTGAGCAAATGAGCCAGGCCTGCCACGGCATTTCCTTTTGTTGAGAAAATATGAGTATCCCCAGGGCTTTCATCGACTCTAATCCCTTCTTTTGAACACTACGGCCTCCAAACAGACCAAGTGAGCAAAACAGAATCCTGAAGAAGGCACAATCTAAGAGAGAAACGTCCTGAAGTCGCCATGGTTTCAGGAGGAGATGCCATCTGCTGTGGACGCAGCTTCTCTTCTGCTTTTGTTTTTTGTGTCTTTGCTTGGGGAGGGGTTTGTTTTACATGGGACTGTAACCTGCCTTGTTACTATGTGGTCCACAGGCCAACATTAGCAGCATCCCCTGAGAGCCGTTAGAAAGGCAGACTCTCAGGCGCAGCCCAACACCTGCTGAATTTGGGGCATTCACAGACGATCCTCTTCTAATTTCTTCCACCCAGCTTGATCTTCCTCTCTCCCTAAGACATTAAGATCAGAGATCCTTCTTTTGGGTTAAGGTGTCTTGTCTGTTCTCAAGCAGTTCCCTATTAAATGCACAGATTAGACACATGCTACTTATTACCCATTAACACTCCAGCATGAACCAGTATATCATATCAATGCTAGCCCTGGAATGTGATTGCCAGTCTACATTTTAACCAGATTCCGGATGATTTGTAAGCACATTAGAGCTTGAGAGGGCTTTCCTGGTGGCTCAGACGGTAAAGAATCTGCCTGCCATGTGGGAGACCCGGGTTCAATCCCAGGGTGGGGAAGATCCCCTGGAGGAGGAAACGGCCACCCACTCCAGAATTCTTGCCTGGAGATTCCCATGGACAGAGGAGCCTGGCAGGGCTACAGTCCATGGGATCGCAAGAGTTGGACACGACTGAGCAACTAACACACACATGAGAGCTTGAGAAGCTCTGTTTCCTCAAGTTCTCTCCTTTATGAGGGAAAAGTACGAGCAATCTAATCTTGAATAGTCCAGAAAACTGAGGATGGTTGGAATTTCTGCCCCCCACCCCATTATAAAACTAAGATGGATGCAGAAAATTAGAAACAAAACAGAAAAGTACAAAGGAAAAGATAGTCATCTGTAATCTTGTGAACCTAACTACAACGAACATTTTAGAAAGTGTCCCTCCTACCTTTGTTCTATGCATGTTCTGTGTCTTTTTAAATACAAAAGGTAATTCCTCATTCAATCAATTAGTCGTTCCATTGAGCACTTGGGAGGTCCTGGGTGCCGAGGATACAGTGATGAATAAGACTGATAAGTTTCATGGGGAAACCAATGTATAACCATATGAGACTTAACCAGTTCCTTACTGTGCAGGGGACCCTCCAGTCTCCGACTCCCCTTGCCCAGTCTCTGACTTCTTGTTCCTCTCTATCTCTCTGGAGCTAACCCTCTGGAAACCGTTATGTTCTCTTCCAAATCTGCCCTAACTGGTGTTCCCCTCATCTAGAGACTACCTCCTCTAATTCACCCTTCCTTGAGGTCTTGTTAATTATTAGGTAGCTAACATTTATTGAGTGCTTACAGTATGCTAGGCACTGTATTAAGCACTTTGCATGTATCATCTCCTATCCTTGCAACAACCCTATTTGGTAGATAAATCATCCTCATCTTATATTTCAGAGAGTTGCCCAAGGTCACCTAGGCAGTCGGTAACTGGCAATCACATCCCAGGGCTAGCATTGATCTGATATACTGGTTCATGCAGGAGTGTTAATGGGTGATAAATAGCATGTGTCTAATCTGTGCATTTAATAGGGAACTGCTTGAGAACAGACAAGACACCTTAACCCAAAAGAAGGAATCTCTGATCTTAATGTCTTAGGGAGAGAGGAAGATCAAGCTGGGTGGAGGAAATTAGAAGAGGATCTTCTGTGTATACCCCGTTTCACATCTCTCAGTTTTTTAGTGAACTTGTTACTTTGTTTGGTTAAATGGGAAAAGAAACCAAAAAGAAATTTTAGTTGGTGACCCTATAAGCCCTTTTAGAAATTTGACCTCCTACAACATTGTCTATTTTAAATCCCTAGCCAGGCAATTGTTGTCCCAGAAGCCTCCTCCTCATTTTGTAAAAAATATAAATATAATTGCTTTGCTACAAGGCACATTTCCCTGGTAGCTCAGTTGGTAAAGAATCTGCCTGCAGTACAGAAGACCCAGGTTCAATCCCTGGATTGGGAAGATCCCCTGGAGAAGGAAATGGCAACCTGCTCCAGTGTTCTTGCCTGGCGAATTCCATGAACAAAGGAGCCAGGTGGACTACAGTCCGTGGGGTCGCAAGAGTTGGACACAACGGAGCCACTAGACCACCACTATAGTTGATTTACAATATTGTGTTAGTTTTAGGTGTTCAGCAAAGTGAATTTTATATATACACACACACACACACACACACACGTATATATAAAATTTATTCCTTCCTCTTTCTCTTTCCTTCTTTCCCTTTCTTTTTCTCTTCCTTCCTCCCTCTCATCCTTCCTTCCTTCCACTCATTCTTCAAGACTCAACCTGGGGACTTCCTGCCCTTAAGTCTTCTGTGCATTACGAAGCCTGAGCTGCCTCGTCTCTTCTGCCTTCCCACTGTGTAGCTATAGGACTCTGAGCATGTGACTGGTCTCTCTAAGCCCCTCATCTGTGCAATGGGAATAATTCTAGGGTCTGCATTGTAGGATTGTGGCGGAAGGCTGTAGGAGATATGTTTAGCTTCATGACCAGCATATGGTAAATACTAATGGTAATTAGTGCTTTTCATACTACAGCATTTAATCTTTTTATTTGCATGTCTGTTCTCCCCCTCCTTTGGGGCTTCCCTTGTGGCTCAGCTGGTAAAGAATCTGCCTGCAATGTGGGAGACCTGGGTTGGATCCCTAGGTTGGGAAGATCCCCTGGAGAAGGGAAAGGCTACCCACTCCAGTTTTCTGGCCTGGAGAATTCCATGGACTGTATAGTCCATGGGGTTGCAATGAGTCAGATATGAGTGAGTGACTTTCACTTCACTTCACTTCACTTCCCCCCCTTTGACTTCTGGAGTGCAAAGTCAGCGTCTTACTCATTTTTATATATCTTGGCGAAGAAAGATGGATCCAAAGGTGTTCAGTGAAAGTACTAGTAGAAAAAAAGAGTCAGGGCTCATATTAGACAAGAAATTAAGACAAGATTTTATTTATGGTGATATCTCATGCCCTGGGGTGGAGACACTCAGAGCTGATGGTTGGTATGAGTACACATTTTACATGTTTTCAAAGTATTGATAAAAATCCTGAGTCGGTAAATATCCAGTGATCTTGCCTCTCCCCTTTGTATTTGTTGCCATAGCAAATGGTTTGGTTATTCTTCAGTGTCAGGTTTTGTAGCTACAGGTTTAAGGAAAACTTGTTATTGGTTTAGGGGGGATTCATGCTGATCAATGAGTTGGAAAATACCTATAAAATGTTAAAATGTAAAAAGATCCAGTAGTAGCAGATATTAGAAGAAAAAACCTTTAGAACAAAATGATATTATGGTGATAGAAAAAGTGTGTGTGTGTGTGTGTTTATACACACAAAAGCTTTGTATGTATCAAGTCATGTTGACATTGATTTGGGTGTAGACTCATCTTGATTACTACTGCAGATGAAGTGAGTGGACTCTGGTAGTTTGGGGTTGAATTTGTTCCAAAGGACTTTCTATCTGATACAAGGGATTTAAATTAGTTATAAACAAGGATTTCTTGAGAGTGTCTTAAGTTGTTACTTGCTTCCCAGGTTACAGAGAAAAGTCTAGGGGTAACCTTTCCTTGGGTTTATTTTTTTAAAAATATGGGTTAGTTTGTTATAATAAAAAATTCTGGTTAATGAATTTCTTGGGGAATTTTATGCAGATAAAGAAAAATGTGAATAGAATATAACTACATATAAATTCCGCATATGTCTTAGGTTATTATTAACAAAGGAAGACTGTGTTTCTCAAAGGACTAAAAATGACCTAGGACCGTGTTAGACCTCTTAAGATTAAATAATAGCAATGGTTACTATAATTATAATGTTGAATTTCTCCTAGAGGCTCAATAATAATTGTCTCCCAGCTTCTGGTTGAACTCTCTGGCCTCCTCTGACTGACAGCTGAGTTTGAAATGGATAACTCTCCTTCCAGATGGCCACTCTGATATAGCATCTGCAGCCTCCAAAGTTTGGGGTCATGCCTATTGCTCCAGCATCCTGTTTAAGAAGGAAGTATTCTTGGCTTGCAGCTAGGTTGCATGCTTAAGCTTTGTTTCCTTTTAATTTGTTTTTCCTTTCAGCACAGCATTATTTCTTTTGTCAGCTGCAATCCCGAATGACCAATGGGACACAAATTATATTTTGAGTATGTTCTGAACCCACCTACTAATGCAGGAGACGCAGGTTTGATTCCTGGGTTGGGAAGATCCCCTGGAGAAAGAAATGGCAACCCACTCCAGTATTCTTGCTTGGGAAATCCCATGGATAGAGGGGCTTGACAGAGTCTGTGGGTTGCAAAGAGTCAAATGCGACTTAGTGACTAAACAACGTGTTACCACGGCAGCCCCCTTTTCAATCAGTTTAACCAGATTCCCAGAACTCCTCTATGAACAAAAAAGTACCTTAGACAAGTGGCCACACCCACAGTCAGACCATCAGTGTCCTCTCTGAGATTTGTTCTGATCTAGTCTGAAGAGGAATGTCTTTATCCACTTGTCAATCATCATTCATCAATCCATCATTCATTCATGAAATGAACATTAAATATGTACTAAATATCAGGCACCTTTGTAGCTTTTAAGGATATGAATGAGTTTCTGTTTTCAGAAAGTCCATACGTAAACAGGGGAAAGACCCTAAGAAACTAGGGTGACTAGTACACTATTGGGGTGTGTACGTACTAGAGGCCTTGGTGTTATAATCTTTAAAGATTTCTCAGAAGGTAACTAATCTGCTGGAGCTCTTGGGTGGAATCAAGAACTCTGAACTTGTCTCATTTGCTCAGTGGCGAGTCACTGGGTGAGTGGGGGTAGGCAGAGAGGACAAATAGAAATATTTTCAGTTGAATACAGCTGACATTCTCAGGTGTAGAATGTGTAACCAGAGAGAGAATTTGATAGGTAAGGCTCTTTGAAAATGGTGTGATGTGGAGGTAGACTGCTGTATAGTGAGCAGAACTTGTGAATATTTCGGGAAGTTTTACTGCAGATTTTATTTTGTGACTCTGGGAGCAATGGTTAGGCAACGACTTATCTTTGTCCGTCACACACCAGCCTTACTCACTGGGGTCAACCTTCAGGAGTATTCCAGACCTCGACCTTGTGGGGCTGGTGAGAGACTGGGATGGGAATAGGCCTTAAAGGTGGCCGAAGAAATAAGCTTTGGAACTTCCCTGACCTGGGTTTTATTCCTAGGTCTTCTACTTAACTTGATCATGTTTCTTAACACTGTTTCAGTTTTCTTTATTTGTAAAATAGAATAAAACCTGTTTCATATGTTTGTATTTGAGAATTAAATAAGGTGGTGCAGGTTTGATTGAATTCTCCAGTAGCAGACTGGGTCGAGGATTCATGTGAAATGACCTATTAGGGAGGAGACTTAGGAAAAAGATGTTTTTATGTAAGAAGAGAGGCAGTTATATATATTTATTTTCCTCAGTGCCTCACTGATTTGAAATTCCATCCTTTAAATATATAACTAACCCTTTATTTTGTTTCCATTCATCATTTTAATAACTGTAGATTTATATAGTACATTTAATATGATGGAATTAATCCCCTTCATTATTGTCATTTTGGGACTATTCTGGTTATGCTTACATCTTTGTTTTTCCAGATGAACTTTATAATCATTTTTATCAAGTTTCTAGAAAAGTTATCTAGGAGTTTTGATTGAGCAGTAGTTCAATTATAGATGTGGAGAAGTGACATTTAAAATTTTTTAATCTTCCTGTAGAAGAACATAACATCCCTCTCCATATTCCTGTGTGTTTTTTTTTAAGATCCTTTAGTACAATTTTATAGTTTTAACCTGATAGGTCATGTCCTGGTTTTTTGGATTTACTCATTTGCACCTTACATTAATGTGATGAGATCTGTTTTTATATTGTGATTTCTAATTTTTTTCTTGTTGAAAAAGAAGCCTACTGATTTTCTGCACTTATTTTATAGTCGATCGCTTTATTGAATTTGCTTATTATTTCCAAAAGTTTTTCAGTTGATTTTCTTGTGTCTTTGAGGAATGCAATAACAATTATACAAATCGTGGGAAAAGCGTTTTCTCATTTAGAATATTAATGCTTTTTTATTGTTTAGTATCTTTTATCTGTTTGAGAGCTTTTATCAGATACTTGTTTCACTATTAAGCAGGATATAAGTTATTGGCTTTGTGTATGTATGTGTCATTAATTCTAGTGAATTTCTTTTTTTAATATAAATTTATTTATTTTAATTGGATTTTAATTACTTTACAATGTTGTGTTGGTTTTGCCATACATCAACATGTATCCGCCACAGGTATACACGTGTTCCCCATCCTGAACCCCCCTCCCTATTGAATTTCTAAAAAAATCTGGATGTTGTACTTTTTGGAAACCTGTCATGATTATCATATGATTTCCTCTGATTCATTAATTGAAGAGATACAATATTAGATTTCCTAATTTTGTATTGTGCTTACCTTCCTAGAATAAATCCCACTTGAATTATTTTCTAAAATATCCTAAGACTCTATTGCTATTATATTCTGACTTTTCATATATATATTTATAAATACTAGAGTGATTTTTTTTTAAATATCATGGATGAATTCTGGTATCAGCACTATGTCAATGTCTTTAACAGAGTGAAGACATTTTCTTCCTATCCTTTTTCTCTGGTATGTCCTAAATAGCATGTGCTATGTGTGTGCTCAGTTGCTCAGTGGTGTCTGACTCTTTGTGACCCCATGGACTGCAGCCCGCCAGGCTCCTCTGTCTATGGAATTCTCCAGGCAAGAATACTGGAGTGGGTTGCCGTTTCCTTCTCCAGGGGATCTTCCCGACCCATGGATCGAATCTGGGTGTTTCGTGTCTCCTGTACTGCAGGTGGAGTCTTTACCCACTGAGCCATCGGGGAAGGTCCCTCTACCCCGCCCCACTCCAAATAGCATATGAGGTTTGATTTTGAAATAACTTATTCCTGAAACAGTTTAAAACTGTCACTTTTTTGTAGAGTAGTTTCTGACAATTTCCCCAGTTTGATCTGTGGAGATAGGAGAAAGTGAATTATTTTCAGCTTCTCTTATCAAAGGGAGTTGTCTGTGAACACTTTAGCTATTAACTGAACCTAGAATTGGCTTTTCTGGGAGGCGATTTCCTTTTCTTATGAGAGGACACCCAGGGGCATCTACAGCTGTATTAGCTGCCTCCCAGGTTTGGGGGATGGGAACTTAGTGTACCAACTTGAGGACTTGGTAACCACCTGCCTCTGCCTCCTCCAGGACGAAACTTCATTGAGGAGAGAAAAAACAGGGAGAGGGCTGGCTGCTTAAATCCTGTCCCTACTTTGCCCTCCCTGTGCCTTCCCCCTAGGGGCCTTGTCACTGGGTGTGTAAAAATCGATATTAACTAAATGTTTTCAAATGCCTCTTAAACATGTCCCACAGACAACCCCACAGCCCAGTTCTCCCTGTCTCTTTGCCCTTCAAACGTCCTTCCCTTTGGCGTTCTTCATTTTGTTAATTTCACCTCCACCCACTCTGTTTCTCAAAGCAAGAACTTGAGCGTAGCTCTCTCATTTGATACATTGACAGTATCTCTCAAATTCATCTCTCTCTCTCTCTCATCATTGCTGCCTCACCCCAGGTCCTTAAATCTGGTCACTTCGCTATAGGCATTAACCTTTTCATCAGTCTCTTATTGCAGTCTTTTCCCCTGGTGTGCTCCCATTCATCAAATCTCCTCCTGTTCTGCCAGAGTGATCTTTTAAAAAATGATTTTGATTTTTTATCAAAGTACTATATATATATATGTTTAGTTGAAAATATGAAATACAAGTCAGCACTTACTATTCTGCATTTTTTTTTAATAAAAAAAAATTTGCACCCAAACCACAGTGAGATAGCCTGTCACACCTGTTAGAATGGCTATTATCAAAATGACAACTAACAAGTGTTGGTGAGGACGTTTCCCTGTTGTTGTACCTCCAGAGAGATTTGACCTCGACCCACACAAATTGGTTGAAATGTGTGTCTTCTTCAATGGCGCTGTGTAGCTTTCAAAATATACTCTGAGCTTCTTTAATGATCAACTCTGCCTGTAGCTTTTCCCTCAAGGTCTGCACCCTTCCTTTGCTTTTCCATGATGTCTTTGTTTTTGCTTTTTTCAAAAATATCTCTTTATTTGGCTGTGTTGGGTCTTAGTTGCAGCCTGTGGGATCTTTCACTGCAGAATGCGGACTCTGTGACTGAGACGTGTGGGCTTGAGCTTAGTTGCTCCACGGCCCGTGGGGTCTTAGTTCCTGGACGGAGGATCGAATCCACATCCTCTACGTTGCAAGGCAGGCTTTTAACCCCTGGACCACCAGAGAAACTCCCTCCGTGAGGTGCTTTGAGTGCTTCTCTCAACGCTGGTTACACTGCACGGGTTCCACTCAGCTGTGTCTACTCTTTTCACGGAGCTTCCTGAGGGCGGGGACTGCTTCTGTTAGCTTTTCATCCTGAAACATCAGAGGAACTCGATGTTTGTTGAATAGATGTAAACACAGGGACTGTAACATTTCTTTCTTAGGCTTGTCACCTCAAAGTATGGTTTGTTAAAGAACTGCTCCTAGTAGAATTCACTAAAAGAGGGGAAAGCGGGACAGGAAGGGGAGAGAAGTGCGGCAAGAATATAATTTTAGGCAAAATTAATTAATCACAGCCTCTGCCCATTCCTTTAGGCGAACCCTGGAGGGTTAATGTTCCTCAGAGTTTGTCCAAACTTGAGGTGAGAGAGTTGGGTTTTTATAATCCAACGGGCTAAGGTCTGTCCTGGGATGAGGCAACTAATCACCCTAGTTGATTCAGGACTATCCTGGTTTTAGCATGAAAAGTCTCATTCCCAGGAATGAGGATAGTTGGCAGCACTAATAGACGCTGCCGGCTCTCTCTGCTTGCAGGAAGAGTGACTCCAGTAACCCAAAGGAGGTCCTTGGAAGAGTCTCAGTCATTAGAGGCAGTGGTGGGCAGAATGATGCCCCTCCCCGCAAGGTGTCCACATCCTACTCCCCAGAACCTATGACTACTTTATCTTAGATGACAAAAAGGGACGTCACAGATGTGATTAAATTAAGGATCTTGAGCTGGAGAAATTATGTTGGATTATCCAAGTGGGCCCAGTATAACTACAAGGATCCTTGGACGTGGAAGAGGGAGGCAGGAGAATCAGAGGAGATGTGATGACAGAAGTGAGATCAGAATGATGCCGTTGCTGGCTTTGCAGGTGGAGCCACAAGCCAAGGAATGCAGTCAGCCTCTGGAAGCTGCAAAGGCAAATGGATTCTCTTCTAGCATCTCCCAAAGGACTATAACCATGTGATGCTGATTTTAGCCCCATGAGACCTACTTTGCATTTCTGATTTCTAGAACTGCAAGATAATAAGTATATGATGTTTTTGTCTTATTTGTTTATTTGTGGCTGTGTTGGGTCTTTGTCACTGTGTGGGACTTCTCTAGATGCAGGAGTGGGGGCTATTCTCTGGTTGCGTGCTTGGGCTTCTCACTGAGGTGGTTTCTCTTATTGTGGAGTATGGGCTCTGGTGCTCCGGCTTCAGTGGTTGTGGCCCCCGGGCTCTAGACCACAGGTTCAATCGTTGTGGCACACGGGCTTAGCTGTTCTGTGCTATGTGGGAATCTTCCCAGACCAAGGATCAAACCTGTGTCTTCTGCATTGGCGGGCGGATTCTTTACCACTGAGCCATCAAGGAAGCCCAGGACATGTCTTAGGTCACTAAGCCTGTGGCAATTTGTTACAGAAGCAGCAGGAAACTAATACACAGGCAAAGGCTTATTGAACAAGGGAGAAGGGGCACCCCAGTGATACCTACTCCCTAGTAAGATGTTAAGGTAACAGTTAATGAATTAGTATTAAGCTAGGGAAGTATGGCATAATGATTAAGCTACGGCTTCTGGAATTTGCTAATCATTGATTATATCTTGGCTTTGGGCACTTTTTAGTTTTAACATAAGTCATTCTGAACCTCATTGCCTCATCTGTAAAATGAGAATGATAGCAAAACCTAAGAGCTGTTCTAAGGTTAAATTAAATGAATATGGGAAGTGCCTGATGTGCAGAAAAATCTCAATGTAGGTATTGCTGGTAGCACAGGGGGATCCCACTCAGCTGTGAAAGTCTAGAGACAGCACAAGGTAGAAATCAAGCTTGGTGAATGAGGGATTAGAATCACTTAACCTGCCCAGAGGGTACCAGGGTTTGTGTTTATATACAGTATGTACATATAAGAGCTCTATTTGTCACCACCATGGGAATTATATCATGCTGAGTCCAAGTGTAAAGCATGTCACTGTATTTTAAATTACTTAAAAGTGGGAGGGAGTTGTTGAATGTTGTTCATCAGGCTGCTATGTATAATATCACTTTTCAATTCATGGTTTGTTTTTTTAAAGGATGACTTTCACCTTCTTTCTTGCTGTTTTCCTGAGGTCTATGTTAAAACTGACCCATTATACTTGGGTCAGTCTTTTTCTCAAGGTTATCTGGTGAGTATTTTCCCAAGGCCTTTGATATGCTAAGCAGCCATAATTCAGTTCAGTTCAGTTCAGTTCAGGCGCTCAGTCATGTCTGACTCTTTGTGACCCCATGAACCAAAGCATGCCAGGCCTCCCTGTCCATCACCAACTCCCAGAGTTTACCCAAACTCATGTCCATCGAGTCGGTGATGCCATCCAACCATCTCATCCTCTGTCGTCCCCTTCTCTTCCTGCCCTCAATCTTTCCCAGAATCAGGGTCTTTCCCAATGAGTCAGCTCTTCACATCAGGTGGCCAAAGTATTGGAGTTTCAGCTTCAACATCAATCCTTCCATTGAATATCCAGGATTGATCCCCTTTAGGATGGACTGGTTGGATCTCCTTGCAGTCCAAGGGATTCTCAAGAGTCTTCTCCAACACCACAGTTCAAAAGCATCAATTCTTTGGCACTAAGCTTTCTTTATAGTCCAACTCTCACATCCATACATGACCATAGGAAAAACCATAGCCTTGACTAGACGGACCTTTGTTGACAAAGTAATGTCTCTGCTTTTAATATGCTGTCTAGGTTGGTCATAACTTTCCTTCCAAGGAGTAAGCGTCTTTTAATTTCATGGCTGCAGTCACCATCTGCAGTGATTTTGGAGCCCCCCACCCAAAATAAGTTAGCCACTGTTTCCACTGTTTCCCCATCTATTTAACGTGAAGTGATGGGACTGGATGCCATGATCTTCGTTTTCTGAATGTTGAGCTTTAAGCCAACTTTTTCACTTTCCCCTTTCATTTTCATCAAGAGGCTCTTTAGTTCTTCTTCATTTTCTGCCATAAGAGTGGTGTCATCTGCATATCTGAGGTTATTGATATTTCTCCCGGCAAGCTTGATTCCAGCTTGTGCTTCTTCCAGCCCAGCGTTTCTCATGATGTACTCTGCATAGAATCAAAAGCATCAATTCTTTGGCACTAAGCTTTCTTTATAGTCCAACTCTCACATCCATACATGACCATAGGAAAAACCATAGCCTTGACTAGACGGACCTTTGTTGACAAAGTAATGTCTCTGCTTTTAATATGCTGTCTAGGTTGGTCATAACTTTCCTTCCAAGGAGTAAGCGTCTTTTAATTTCATGGCTGCAGTCACCATCTGCAGTGATTTTGGAGCCCCCCACCCAAAATAAGTTAGCCACTGTTTCCACTGTTTCCCCATCTATTTAACGTGAAGTGATGGGACTGGATGCCATGATCTTCGTTTTCTGAATGTTGAGCTTTAAGCCAACTTTTTCACTTTCCCCTTTCATTTTCATCAAGAGGCTCTTTAGTTCTTCTTCATTTTCTGCCATAAGAGTGGTGTCATCTGCATATCTGAGGTTATTGATATTTCTCCCGGCAAGCTTGATTCCAGCTTGTGCTTCTTCCAGCCCAGCGTTTCTCATGATGTACTCTGCATAGAAGTTAAAAAGCAGGGTGACAATATACAGCCCTCATGTACTCCTTTTCCTATTTGGAACCAGTCTGTTGTTCCATGTCCAATTCTAACTGTTGCTTCCTGACCTGCATACAGATTTCTCAAGAGGCAGGTCAGGTGGTCTGGGGCTCCCATCTCTTTCAGAATTTTCCACAGTTATTGTGATCCACACAGTCAAAGGTTTTGGCATAGTCAATAAAGCAGAAATAGATGTTTTTCTGGAGCTCTCTTGCTTTTTCGATGATCCAGCGGATGTTGGCAATTTGATCTCTGGTTCCTCTGCCTTTTCTAAGTCCAGCGTGAACATCTGGAAATTCATGGTTCTCATACTGCTGAAGCCTGGCTTGGAGAATTTTGAGCATTAGTTTGCTAGCATGTGAGATGTGTGCAATTGTGCAGTAGTTTGAGCATTCGTTGGCATTGCCTTTCTTTGGAATTGGAATGAAAACTGACCTTTTCCAGTCCTGTGGCATAATTGGGGAGAGTTTAATAAACAGCCATTAAGTTGCTGTTAAAAGTGTGAGGACTGGTATAACTAGTAATTTTGTAGTAATGAGTGAAGTTCAGCTGTAACTATGAAGTCACTTAGTGTATCAGATCAGGGTCAGCTCTATCTAGAAACTTACAGACTCTCTCTGTTATCTGGGTGCCTGCTGTTCAGGGTGGGTGTTACCTTTTTAAAAAAAAAATTCATTTCCATTTGAGAACAGTGACTAAAACTCAAATCAGCTAATGTGGAGACTCTTAAAGAGCTCTTCAAGGATGCCAAAGCAGTTGATTATAGGAAGGAGGTGGGAACCATCCAGAAGTGGTATGTTTGTGGTCTGTCTTGTCCTTCCTCTCTGCCCGGGAAACATAACACAGAGCTGTTGGGCATCCTAGCAAGCCTTTCTTCTACATTCCAGGGCAGTCACCGGTTTGGTTTGAATCTGTTTTACACGTGGTGCATTTTCTCCCTAGGTGCAATGGTGACAGAGAAGGGGTGGAGCTGGGTGCGGGGGAGGAGGTTTGTCA
>SJXQ01006381.1:419258-443492 GCA_006408695.1 Aepyceros melampus
CCTGAAGGAAAGATCTTTTTAATTTTATGGACTTGTATCTTTCTCTCTGAAATCTTTTATCCATAGAAACACCTTCATTCTAGAAAAAGCTATTACTTACATTTTAGTCTATATTTTTACATTCTTTAAAAGTATTTAGCCCATATTTCATCACAGATGAATTTTTTGTTTATTGTGAAGTCTGAATGAAATCTAACTCTACCCCTCCTTCAGAAATGGCCATTCTCCCCAGTACCATTTGCTCAATAATCCATGTCTCCGTCTTAGCTTAGGAGCCCTATAATCTGTGCCCAGCTGTGCATTTGCACAGGTCCTGATAACTCTGGACCTAGTTTTCTTGGAACAGCTTTCATCATTATAAATTTCTTCCCAGTATCGAATGGAAATCTGCCACTCTTTTACTTTTTGAGCCCTCTGTCCCTGTAGTCCCCACAGTCAGAACTATGTCGAGTAGCTCTGTGGGAAGATGGCTCACCGTCAGAGCACCTTGCTGCCTTCGCTGTCGCTGTCTTCTTAGTGAGAGGAGTCATCCTCTATGTCACGGTGTAGCCACTGAGAGAGTTATCTTGGTACCTCTGTGGGCAACTTTCTCAAAAAGGCTGGTATAAGGAGAGTGGCCTCCACTGTCAAGGGAAAAGCATTTTTCAAAATGTGTTGCTTCTTCAAGGCTTGAAAAGAAATTGGCATTACCCGTGGGGAGTTGGATGGGTAGGTAATAGTTCTGAGTTGTCAAGGGGATCAGGATATGCCACCCTACATATACCCCTTTGGTATAAAAATTATTTTGAGTTCATGGCATTTGATTACCTAAAACCCTGTATCTGTCTAAAAGCAGAACCTCCCCCACAAACTCAATGGTCAGCCATGCCCTCCCCAGGAACAACTCTAATCTCAAGAGACAAGAAGTTGGCACCATGCTCCATCAGACCTTGTGATAAAATTATCATATTCCTATCTGTTCTCCTAAGAGTCCATTTATCGTTCTAAAAAGTCATTTGTTTTTCCATTAGTGCCCTTCTGCCCTCCTCATCTCCTGTTAAGATGTTACATAAGGCCCAATTCTAACCATGAGTCACTTTTTTCCCCCTGTGAGTCACGTTTTGTCCCCCTGTGAACTCCTGTGTACAGCCATGAATAAATACCTGTCTTTTTTCTTGCTAATCTGTCTTTTGTCAGCTTAACTTGCACATCCCCAAGGACTAAACATAAGAGGGTAGAGAAAAAGTTTGTTTCTCCCTGATGATCTGTAACATGGCAGGTGCTGGAAAGAGAAGCTCCCCGGGCACTTTTGAGGCCAGTTTGCCCATTTCCACCCTGTGGAAGCGACTCGGGTGTGAACGTGCACTAGCAGAGCTACCACCTTGCTGCCTGAGCTCGCGACCCTCGGTGCTCGCACAGGGTCTATCCCTGGGCACGAACAGGCAAGGGGGAGTGTGGGCCCAGCAGCCACAGTCTGGTGGGAGAAGCTGTGTTTGTCCCAGGTTCTCTCCTGAATTACTGTACAAGGCGAGGCTGCTTCCTTGGTGACCAAGTAACCTCCTGGGAGTTTTGGGCAATACAGTTTGGGTGGATGGCAAGCCTCAAGAGGGGTATACTCAGCCAACTGTTAATGAGGCTTCTGTGTACTCAAGTAGGTAATTAGGGAAAGTAAAGAGATTCGACATGCATTTATGGAGTGGCTCAAACCAGTTAAACCATCAAAACAGGTTGTATTAAATTAAACCAGCTAAACTAGATAGTCGCTGGCTATCCCTTCCAAATCTTGTTGGGAATATTACTATTTTTATAAAATAATCCTTAAAATAACTTCCTGTAAAAGTTCCATGGTTCTCTACCGACGTGTGTGTGTGTGTGCTTCTGTCTGGTCATTGTCTGTCTCTTTGTGACCCCATGGATTGTAACCCACCAGGCTTCTCTGTCTACGGGCTTTTCCAGGTAAGAACACTGGAGTGGATTGCCATTTCCTCCTCCAGGGGATCTTCCTGACCCAAGGATCAAACCAGCGTGTCTTGTGTCTCCTGCATTGGCAGGCGGATTCTTTACCACTACACTACCTGGGAAGCTCTGTGATAGGAAATAACCTATTATAAATATCCCTTGAGAGGACACTGATTAAATAAGTGTGAAAGTGAAAGTCGCTCAGTCATGTCCAACTCTTTGAGACCCCATGGACTATACAGTCCATAGAAGTCTCCAGGCCAGAATACTGGAGTGAGTAGCCTTTCCCTTCTCCAGGAGATCTTCCCAACCCGAGGTTGAACCCAGGTCTCCCACATTGCAGGTGGATTCTTTACCAGCTGAGCCACCAGGGAAGCCCTAGAGTACTGGAGTGGGTAGCCTATCCCTTCTCCAGCGGATCTTCCTGACCCAGGAATCGAACTGGGGACTCCTGGATTGCAGGCAGACTCTTTCCCATCTGAGCCACAAGGGAAGCCCACTTAAATAAAGCATGGCTCATATATTCAACAGAATACTTTGTGGCACTGTGATTAGAAAAACACAGGTGAGGAAGTACTTCTCATAGTGATATGGAAAGATCACTACCAAATACAACATTAGGGAAGAAATCCAGGAGCAGAAAATGTGTATTTCACGCTGCATTTTGGTAACAAAAAAGAGGATGATAAATTTGCATTTGTTTGTATTCAGTATTTGTATCCAAAGTATCCAGTTGTAGGAGGAAAAGGCTACCCTTTATTCATTTCTAGGCTTTCTGATTTTTGAACTATATAAATGTATTGCCTAGTTAGGATATAAAATGCTATGATTTTTTTTTAAAGTTGAAAATTCTACTCCTGTTTGTCTTGGCCGGGTAATATGCCTGTCTCTGGCCCAGTCATTATGTCTAGGGTGAGGTACTGTTCTTGGCAACCTTCACTAGAATGAGGTTGGAGGAACGTTTCCCAGAAGAGAAGGGCTGTTCTGAGCAGATGTAAATACAGTGTTGGTTCTAGCCAGAGCACAGGGTCAGGTGAACCCCAGAGGCAAGGGCTCAGGTTCCGGCCGAGGACTCTCTGGGCCCTGAGGGTCTCTGGAGCCCCAGGTGGGGTCCGGTCCCAGTGCTGCCAGGCTAGCCCACTGCTCTCCCCACCCCTCACCTGCCGGGCGCTCCAGAACTGAAGGGGCACCATCAGAAGCTCCTCTTTTGCTTGGATGGGGGAGCTCCCTAAAGGGAGATTTGGAGGTATAAGGAGTCTCCTCCTGCTGTGGGCATCCTTATCCCCAAGTCCTTCTGTTTTACTGGTGTAATCAATCCTATGTGGCTCAACCACAACTCCTAGCAACTTCTCTATAATCCTTTCAATCTAGCCTGGTAGGTCCTTGCCCTCATCCTCTACTTTCCCATTGAGGACAGTCTTGCCCTCTTCTTCACAGCAGGCCTCTCACAGGCAGAACGTGAGATGGATTTGTTTGTTTGTTTGCACGTTCGATTGGGAGAGTTCTCAGGACAAAGGCCTCCTTTGTGGCTCAGATGGTAAACAATCTGCCTGCAAATCAGGAGACCTGGATTCGATCTCTGGGTTGGCAAGATCCCTTGGAGAAGGGAATGTCTACTTACTCCAGTATTCTTGCCTAGAGAATTCCATGGGCCGAGGAGCCTGGCGGGCTTACCGTCCTGGCGGGCTTACCGACTTGGACGGTGAGCACTAATACTAATACTAATAAATACTAAGAGTAATACCTGACTGAGCACTAATACTTTCACTTTCTCAGGACAGAGGAAGGGAAGGAAGTATGATGAGGCTTTGATGGACAGCTTATGGGGCCTGATCATGCTTTACCTCCTGGCAAGGGGGCTGCCCTTCAGTTGGTCAGGGACAGTTTTGCAGAGAAGGGCCCTCGGGCATCACTTGCAGTGGTAAGGAAACAGGTGGGGGCCTGGGCAGGAAACAACTGCTGTATCTTCTGTCCTCCCCTTATTTGCCTCCCACCCAGACCGATGTGGTATTTCAAAGGGGATCCCAAACATGATTTTGTCCGTAAATACTAATATGTATAGATTGAATATTTGAAAGTACTTTTCATAATCGTAATAACATGACACCTAATAGAACAGTATTTTCTTAATATTATTTTATACCCAGTCTGTGTTTAGATCCCCTGAAGGTCTCAGATATATCCTTTTAGAATGCTAAAGCAGCATTCAGACAAGGACCCCACGTCATATTTGGCTGACCATCCATCTCTAGTACCCTTCTCTCCTCTTTCTTATGCCTTTTATTTGTTGGACAAGTCAGGGCATCTGGCTGGGAGGATGTCCACATTCTGGTCTGAGCATCACGTCTCCACTGTGCGTTTAGCACGCTCCTCTATCCTCTCTTCTTCCGATAAACTGGCAAATGAGGGGCATTCGGGGTGCTCACTGCTACTGAGTTATTGTTACCTCTAGGCTTTTCTAGTGGACTCTGGTAGGAAGCAGACATTTAGAAAAATAATTTATTTTTAATCGGAGGATAATTGCTTTACAATATTGTGTTGGTTTCTGCCACCCATTACTGTGAATCAGCCATAGGTATACATGTGTCTCCTCCCTCATGAACCTCCCTCCCACCTCCCACCCCACCCACCACTCTTGGTCACAGGGCCGTGGTTTGAGCTCCCTGCATCATACGGCAAATTCCCACTGGCTACCTGTTTTATATATGGTAATACATGTGGGAGGCAGACATTTTTTTAGAAAGAGAAATCATCTGTGTATACTGTCATTTCCCATTTAAATTTAAGATTATATGGTTCATGATTCAGTTTAAAAATTTCATAGTTGTCTCTATTTTCTTTTGCTGAAAATCGTTAGTCTTAACAAGAATTACATAACTACTCATCCTCTCTCTGTCCTTATCTATCCATCTCTTTGTGGATTGATTGATTGACATAGATATATTTCGTTATGAATAGCTTATCAATACTATTTCAACCGCTGTTTTGAGGGCCACGGATGCCTCCTCCAGCCTGGCCCAGTGCCTGACACACAGTGGACATTTAGCCCACAGATGAACGCGTCCAGGTCCTCATCTAAAGGCTGAGAGGTCTGGGCACTGGGTTTGGGATGCTGGCACGATCCCTGACTGCACACGTGGCCTGGGACGCTTGCCTCATGTTCCCGAGCTTCTGTCTGTCCATCTGTCAAGTGGATACCGAGTCCGGCAGGGTCAGATGAGACAATGTGAGAACCTTTTGTACAGGTAGGAACCTGTTCACAGAGCAGCAATAGAGACGCAGACATAGAGAACAGACTTATGGACAGGGACTGGGGAGGGGAGGGAGAGGGCAAGATGAATGGAGAGAGTAGCGTGGAAGCATATACACTCACGTAAATTCTTTGTAAATAACTTACATATTGTAAATATGTAAATAACTTATGTAAATAGATTGTATTTATTATGTAACTTACGTAAATGGGAATTTGCTGTTGACTCAGGGAACCCAAACTGGGGCTCTGTAATAACCTAGAGGGGCGTGAATGGGCAGGAGGTGGGAGGGAGATTCAAGAGGGAGGGGACGTATATACCTATGGTTTATTCATGTTGATGTATGACAGAAATCAAACCAATATTGTAAAGCAATCATCAATCAATTAAAAATAAATAAAAAAGCACCTAGAGAGCAAAGGCAATAGCCCCTAGAGGCCTGTAAAAAAGTTCCAAGGGGTACTGAGCATGGGCTGTTTTAAGGGAATCATTGTCTAAATCCTTAATCCCCATACACACATTTTTCCAGTTTGATTTGAATGAGAATACATTTGAATTTTTATATTAAAAAAGGGCAAAGGGCGTACCCCTCACTTACCCCTAATCTGACTAAGATATTAATACAATGCTGCAAGGTGTGAAAACCTCAGGGAGAATGGAGAAAAATAACAGAAGGAGGCTTTACGCAGTGGTCCCCAAACTTTCGGTACCAGGGACCAGTTTCGCGGAAGGCAGTGTTTCCACAGACCGGGGAGGGAGTGGTTTTCGGGATGATTCAAACACATTGCGTTTGTTGCACTTCGTTCCTAATCTTATGTCACCACTGATCTGACAGGAGGTACCGGTCTGCGACCTGGAGGTTGGGGACCCCTAACTCCTGAGCTCTCTTATCTCCCCATCTTATACATTTTGTGTTTAGGGGACAAATGGTCTAAGAAACAGTGTTTTGGCCATGTTAGGATGTTCTAAATAGCCTCCATAAGGGGAGTCAAGATAATTTTGCTTCTTGAAGGAGAGTCCAATGACAGCAAAGCAAAAAGAGCATCAGTCAGAAGCACTGAATTCTAAAGAAGAAAGGGCTCAGATTTTTAAAATGTATTTAAATGTAAGCAATACTTTCTAACTACAGTCAGTACTAAACCCAGGTCAGTCTTCAGCTGAAGGAAATAGCACCATACCACAGCCCAAGCAAGGAACTTAGTGACAATGATTCATTTAAATATAGCTGAAAGGCTTGATAAGACATTCAAGACACATCAGATAAACCCACAGATAAAAACTTTAGGCAACTTGTTTTGGATGTAGTGTATGCTATTCAGTGAGGTATTTTAAAATTCTTTTTATGAAATCACATCATGAAATAATCCAAAGATAGTTAATGCTCATTTTATTTTACCATATAAAATATTTAATCTTTTCTACCTCCTATTAACAAGAATAATGTTATTCTAGCTTCTGGACTGATTAATTTTCAGTAGAATGTACCTTTGTCTTTCATTAAATGCATATGAAAAGCTAGGTCATATTTCAAGTCATTAGAAGATGCCTTTCCAATTATATTTAACTTTTTATGTTTAAAAATTATCAAAATCTGTAATATGTATATATATTTTTGCAGTTTTGGTCCATTATGTGACAGTTCAATCCAGAAGTATTTTTTAAGACATGAAGAGCCTTATATTCACAAGAATAAAATGCATTTTAATGTATTACAATATATAATGTACCTTTAATGTGTAATGGCAATTCCCTGGTAGCTCAAACAGTAAAGAGTCTGTGTGCAATACGGGAGACCCAGGTTCGATCTCTGGGTTGGGAAGATCCCCTGGAGAAAGGAATGGCAACCCACTCCAGTATTCTCACCTGGAAAATCCCATGGACGGAGAAGCCTGGCAGGCTACAGACTCTGGTTGGACACAACTGAGTGACTTCACTTTCTTTCTTTAATGTGTAATAGGGTGATCAATAAAAAATTCTCAAATTTTAAAAGTATGTTAAATTATGTTAAAGGTTTGTGAAGGAATAGCAAAAAATATGAATTCCAGGAGAAAAATGAAAGATGTAAAATTTCTCAACAGTGAAGAAGAGATCATTCATATATTTTAAATTGGGTGGTAGTGAGCATGAAATGATCATGAGCTCAGGTTCCCTTTAATATTTTCAAAGACTGATGTTTGATGTTTAAATGTCAATCTTTGCTGTAGAGAGAAAATGATATCCCTTGCAGTCACTAAACTTAGGATGAAACTTTAGATGTGAACTTAAAAATATGCAGTGGGGCACATAGTTTTTCAAAATTCTTTTTGAGACATGCATGTAAGCAAAAAACTGATGACCAGGGAACTCTAGGAAGGTCACTGCTGCAAAGAAACAGGCGGTGCTATCTTCTTCTCCTTCTTGGTTCTGCCCAGCGTACCTTCCCAGTCCACGCCCAACTTGACCATGGGATTCAGCTGCCTAAGTCACTTTAGGCCAACCTGCCGGCAGAATTGCTGTTTTCAGCTAACTGCCTGTTGAAAGTAATAGTAATAATAAACAACATATTAGTTAGCTATATCCACAATCACTTTATGAAAAAACTAACCAGAAAAACCTCGGTGGTACACATCAATAAATATTTCAGGTCACAAATGTATGGTTTGGCTGGGCAGGTCTGCGGATCTTGCCCAAGCTCTGTTCCTATCAGCTGGGCCCACCCATGCATCTGCAGTCACTGGGGTGGCTTGTCTCTCCTCCACATGATCTCTCATCTTCCAGCAGCTTGCTGCTGCTAAGTCGCTTCAGTCGTGTCCGACTCTGTGCGACCCCATAGACGTCAGCCCACCAGGCTCCCCCATCCCTGGGATTCTCCAGGCAAGAACACTGGAGTGGGTTGCCATTGCCTTCTCCGTCTAGCAGCTTAGCGCGGGCTTATTTTCATGGTAGGCAGGCAGGGTGCTCAGAGGAAGAGGAAAGTGTTCACTCAGCACTGGCGCGCCGTCACTTTCCCCAAACCTTACTGACCAAAGCAACTAAAGAGAAGGGGAGGGAAAGGGAGGAGAGGGCACTTCTTTCTTGCCAGTAAGTAAAAATCTTTCCTTAATTCAGATTGGACCAACTTAGGTCATATCGGCCTGCCTTATCCAATAACACTACCACGGGAAGGTTAAATGCTGATTAGCTGAGGCCTGTGAATCAATCACTGGCAGGGGAAGGGGGCAAATTATAATCGGCTGAGACTAATCAAGGTCTCCCTCTGGAGTGAGAGTCAGCTTTTCAAACCTCATTGCCACTGCTCAGTGGGCCAGGAGTGGGATGGAATTTGGGTGGTCAGCCACTATGTCTACTGCCTGTGTGCTATTATTGCCTTCACACTGCAGATCAAGAAACTAAATTTTAGAAAAGAGAAAGGGAGGGAGTGTAGGGTCGTGTAAAGACTTTTCCGCAGCCAGCAAACAACTAGACCCAAGACACAGCCCTCCCACTGGCTCATGGGGAGACTGAGAGCCTCACTTTCCAGCGCTGGTCTTTCATCCCTACCCTGCTTGTAGGTAGTTTATCTCCATGCTTCTTTCCGGGGTTAAGTTCTGTGATGGAGACTCTGTGGCTTATTCACACTCACAAGGCCAGTAAGCAGAAGGTTCCTAAACCTGAATTTGGTCACATGGCCACACCTAGCTCAAGGGAGGCCTGGGAAATTTCATCTCTAGGTGGCTAAAGTTTGGGGTGATTTTTGTTCCAAAAGGTTTAATGAATGTTGAATAACAGCAATGTGACCCAGAGTCCTTGTAAATCTACCAGCTTTACTTTCAATAACATAACTCATTGCAGTCCATCTGAACAGTTAAAATATTAACACTTTTATTGATTCATATGCTTTTCACAGATGCAATTAAAATAGTTTTATTATTCCTAGATACAACAAGTAGAGGATTAGTAGTTAAAAATTTTGCTAGAAGTATCTTCATTCTTACTAATTCATTTTAATCTACAGCCCTTCCTCAGCTAAAATTGGACAGTGATGCTAAGGTTTATCTCCTTAGGAGTGGACTGAAATGGGCGATAGAAATGAGCCAGGGCTCAGCTTTGGGTTTTAAAGCTCATGACAGAGGCAGTAACTCTGAGAGATAAAAGACTTTTAAAATTTTAGACCCCTGGGATACCAGAAGCCCAACATTTATGCTCTTAACAAGAGTTTCTGAAGGAGAGTATGGTGATGAAAGAACTTGTTTTCCTGCCAAAAGGAAATAAGATCTGTAGGCTGGATCTTACTGGATCTGACTCCAGCTCGAGTCAGAGAGCTGGAGAGGGAAAATTATAGAAAAGTGCCAGGGTGGGCTTTTGAGCAGGGCCCTCCATCATTTCCCACACGCTTGGGCAGATCCTGGTCTGGAGATGGTTATCAGAAGGGTGGTGGAGCCAGGTCACCCAGTTTGCATCCCAATTTTGCCATTTTCTGCCTTCTGATTTGGGCAGCTTCTGTGTCTGAATTTCCTTTTATTTAAGAAAGAGATAGTAGTAATATCTACTGTGTATTGTTATTGTTGGGATTCAATGAATAGAAGCATATACAGTTTTTATAGTAGAGCCTGGTACATGATAAGCACCCTGTAAGTCTTGTTGTTATCCATATCTGAGAGGAGAGGGAGCAGTATAGAGTTTCATTTTGTTTTTAATTTTTGAAAGCTTCAGTTACAGCATTTCTTCCACCTTTTTTTGGTTACATGTGATTCAGATGTTTTACACTTGAGAATTTAAAATATTTTATGAAATAAATATTCAAAGTGTATAAAACTCTTTAATTACATAAATAGGTACCGAGGATGCAGAACTTTTTTTAGACACATTGAGTGTACTACAAGAGATTCAGAATCTGTAAGTCATGTTTGAAGATATACCTTGCAGAAATTCTAGATATAATTTCAAAAAGATTAAGTGAATTAGCATTCAGAGATGCATACGATTCTTATAAGCAGTCTTGGCATACTTGTCATCTACTAGTAACAACATTTCCCAGTTGATAAGCATGGCATCTCCATCTGTGGATACTTGCAGGCCCATTGTAAAGAAACTATTCCTCAATAAAATTTGCTAGAAACACACTTTGAGGGGGAAGATTTCCATAAGCACAGAAAGAACTAATCTAACCAGTTTGAAAAGAATTAGCTTTATGCTGTCTTGAAATTACGATAGCAACGGAGTCCAGTATCCATTTGACTAGGAAGAAGGTCGTTTTCCTCGTCATCATTCCTTTCCTCCTACTCCACATGCTCGTGTGCACACACAAACATACATCCCACATCCCAGTAGGAAGCACAGCTTTCCCCCTAATCATCTTCTGCTCAGGTTGCCATAGCAACCCTTGTAGCCAAGTTTCCAGCTGAACAAGTTTCACAAGACACCAGAATATTTTTCTGCACTGCTCTCACTGGAAGGGCAGAGTCTGAATTGGGCTTAGCTGGCTCAGAGTGGCCTGAGATGAGGACAGTGGGAAAAGACCCTGAAAATACATACACCACACCAATTCTAGGTGGAGACATAGTGGAGGAAGACTGCCCGTGTATTTGCAGTGACTTACCAGCAAAGGGTCAGATTACACATGGGCTCCTCTCTGCAGGATTCTGGGTCCCAGGAGGTAAGGACGTCTTTATAAAGAGGCTCATCTGCTGGTGCCCAAGAGCCTGCCTGCAAACCCATGCTCTCTTTCTGCCTTATGACTAGCAGGATTTGAGCTGGACAGAAAGTTCCATCTCTTCTCTTTCTCAAGAAATCAAAACAAAAAAACCAAACTCCTAAAAAATTCATGGTTAAATGTCAACCAGTGTTTCTTTTTGGCCTATTTGCTGCCCGTTGCCTGCTGTTGATTTCAACCAATAGTCAGTTCCTCAGCTCCCACAGTAGTCATTCTGTGAACAGAAGCCCAAGTGTGGGGACTAGGCATGAGGTCTAGAATAAGGTGAAAGGAGAGGAGTTCACTCGAGAGAGCAAGCCTATTACAGCCCCCTGATGCCAGAAATCCCTGTTTAGGGACAGATAGTCAGCATCCTCTAAGAAGATACAAGATCGCATGATAAGGAAAGCTTTTCAAGCTTCACAAAGTCTTTTCCCTCAACAGTATTTCATTGGAAACATGTTTACAAGGATAGGGAAGATGTTCTTGTATCTGTCTGATGGAGAAACGGTGTAAACCTTGTGATAAAGCCTAAGTGACATTACAGGAAAATTTATAGCTTTTATCAGAAAGCTAAAACAGATTAAAAAGAAATGAACTACGCTTTCCATCAAGGGGCTAGAAAAAAATAGCAAGATAAACCCAAAGTTCTTAAGAAATCTGAGTCAAATCTTGGCTCTGCTCTTCACACTGGCTAAGAGACTTTGAGGAGAGTTAATTCACCTCCTTCAACCTCAGTGTTTTCAATTGTAAAATGGACATAAAAATAAAAATCTATCTTTGTAAGTTATTGTAAGGATCAAATAATATAGAATTGAAGTGCTTTGTTAATGATATATTATTAGGAAGGATTTTTTATTGACATGGAAAGGCATAGTGTGTACACATAATCCCATTTTTGTAAAAAGAAAACAGTGTAGATGGGAAAATCTGTACAGATGGCTACTAATATGTTAAAACTGAAATCTATGTCAGTGTGCTTAACTTTAAAAAAAATGATCACACCTCTTCCAAGACTTTTCCCCCCAAATTCTGCCCTCAAGTGAGATTTTAGTATCACAGATACAGTGTATGTCTAGCTGGTTAGGCATTGTACAACTATCAGTTCAGTTCAGTCGCGCAGTCGTGTCCGACTCTTTGCAACCCCATGAATCGCAGCACGCCAGGCCTCCCTGTCCATCACCAACTCCCGGAGTTCACTCAGACTCACGTCCATTGAGTCTGTGATGCCATCCAGCCATCTCATCCTCGGTCGTCCCTTTCTCCTCCTGCCCCCAATCCCTCCCAGCATCAGGGTCTTTTCCAATGAGTCAACTCTTCGCATAAGGTACCCAAAGTACTGGAGCTTCAGTTTGAGCATCATTCCTTCCAAAGAAATCCCAGGGTTGATCTCCTTCAGAATGGACTGGTTGGATCTCCTTGCAGTCCAAGGGACTCTCAAGAGTCTTCTCCAACAACTATCTGTACTTTATATATGTAAAGAGTAAGTTTTTCTCCCCACTAGGACCAACTTTTGACCCCTTAGGGGCCATACCGTCCCCACTGAGTGTGCCGTCTACGAATAGTAGAAATATAGCAGATATCTGTTTGTGTTTCTTTTGTATTTTCTTGTACTTCCCGCCTTATTTCTTGTCTTCTCCTTCCTTTCCTTCTTCCGATTAACATGCATTCCTTCTGTAACTTAAAATAGCATAGTGGTTACAAAAAATAAATATGGGTGATAATGTACCAGATGCTTCAAGGCCTCTTCTTTATGTATTAAAAGTCGATCCAGAGGCTTCTCTGGTGGTCCAGTGGTTCAGACTTCGTGCTTCCAACGCAGGTGGTACGGGTTCAATTCCTTGTTAGGGAACAAAGATAAAAGTAAAATTTTTAAGTCAATACAGCTTAAAAGATCAGAGTATCCCGAAATCAAACTGCCTGAATTTGAATCCTCTCACCATCCCACATTTGCATGACCTAGAGTGTGTTGCTTACCTTCTCGAAGCTTTAGCTAACTCATTTTTCAAACCTGATCTCTGCAGTGTATTTCCATAAAGTGGTTCATACTAAATCCTCATGCCAAGTTAGTGGGTGCTGACATATTTACAAGACAGAAAATGCACGTAGCTGGGGCCTCATAGATAAAATGCCTTCTCTAACGAGGAGCATTTTCGACCCCATAGAAAAAAAGGAGAATTGTCCGTCACGACCCTTCTGCATCAAACTGTGTGGGTGTTTGTTTGCGGACTGCTCTTCCATCTTCCCTCAGCCTTAATTAAAAACCTAATTTCTCTATTACCATAACAATGAGTGGAACAACAACTGATTTGTCTCACCAGATTAATTCTCCTTCTGGGAACTTGGGAGAACATTATTTATCAGAGCAGCAGACAGGGATTTTAAAATGGAAGCATCTTTCCAATACATATGCCAAGTTCAAAAAAGATGGGACTAATATTTCAGCATTTGGAGGCATCTTAGAGATTCATTCACTATCACGTCCCCAGCAATGGTGGTACATAGAAGACCCTTGGTATTGTTGAATAGATGACTGGAATTAGTATTGCCTAGATCTCACTCTTCATGAGTTTTAGCTGCTGCTTTGTTGTTCAGTTGCTAAGTTCTGTCTGACTCTTTGCAAACTCGTGCACAGCCGGCTTCCACGTCCCTCATGTCTCCCAAAGTTTGCTCAGACTTATGTCTCTTGAACTGGTGATGCTATCCAACCATCTCATCTTCTATTACCCCTTTCTCCTCTTGCCCTCAATCTTTCCCGGCATCAGCGTCTTTCCCAGTGATTCGGCTCTTTGCATCAGGTTGCCAAAGTATTGGAGCTACAGCTTCAGCAACAATCCTTCCACTGAATATTCAGGGTCAGTTTCCTTTAGGATTGACTGGTTTGATCTCCGTGCTGTCCAGGGCTTCCCTAGTGGCTCAGATGATAGAGAATCCACCTGCAATGCCAGAGACCTGGGTTCAATCCCTGGGTTGGGACGATCCCCTGGAGAAGGGAACAGCTACCCATTTCAGCATCCTGGCTTGGAGAATTCCACGGACAAAGGAGTCTGGCAGCTACAGTCCATGAGGTTGCAAAGTTAGACACTACTGAGCGAAGTTCACTCTGTCACTCTGTCGAGGGACTTTCAAGAGTCTTCTCCAGCACCACAATTCGAATGCATCAATTCTTTGGTGCTCAACCTTATTTATGGTCCAGCTCTCACATGTGTATATGACTACTGGAAAAACCATAGCTTTGACTAGACAGACCTTTGTTGGCAAAGTGATGTGTCTGCTTTTTAATATACTGCCTAGGTTTGTCATAGCTTTCTTCCCAAGGAGCACGTGTCTTTTAATTTCATGGCTGCAGTCACCATCTCCAGTGATTTTGGAGCCCGCAAAAAGAAAATCTGCTGCTGTTTCCATTGTTACCCCATCTATTTGCCATGAAGTGATGGGATGCCATAATCTTAGTGTTTTGAATGTTAGGCTTTAAAACAGCTTTTTCACTCTCTTCTTTCACCCTTATCTAGAGACTTTTTAATTCCTCTTCGCTTTCTGCCATTAGAGTGGTATCATGTACATAGCTGAGGTTGTTGATATTTCTCCCAGCAGTGTTGATTCCAGCTTGTGACTCATCCAGCCTGATATTTTGCATGATATACTCTGCATATAAGTTAAACAGGATAACAGTTTAACAGCCTTGTCTTACTCCTTTCCCAATTTTGAACCAGTCATTTGCTCCATGTAAGGTTCTAACTATTGCTTCTTGACCCACATGTAGGTTTCTCAGGAGACAGGTAAGATGATCTGGTATTCTTATCTGTTTATGAATTTCCCAGTTTGTTGTGATCCACGCAGTCAAAAGGCTTCTGCATAGTCAGTGGAGCAGAAGTGCATGTTTTCCTGGAATTCCCTTGCTTTCTCTATGATCCAACGAATGTTGGCAATTTGATCTCTGGTTCCTCTGCCTTTTCTAAATGTGGCTTGTACATCTGACAGTTCTTGGTTCACGTACTGTTGAAGCCTAGCTTGAAGGATTTTGAGTATAACCTTACTAGCATGCAAAATGAGTGCAACTGTACAGTAGTTAGAACATTCTTTGGCATTGCCCTTTTTGGATTGGAATGAAAACTGACCTTTTCCAGTCCTGTGGCTGTGGTTGAGTCTTCCAAATTTGCTGACATATTGAGTGCAATGCTTTCACAGCATCATCTTTTAGGATTTGAAGTAGCTCAGCTGATATTCTGCCACCTCCACTAGCTTTGTTCATAGTGATGCTTCCTAAGGCCCACTTGACTTCACACTCTAGGATGTCCAGCTCTAGGTGAGTGACCACTTCATGGTTATCCAGGTCATTAAGACATTTTTTTGTATATTCTTCTGTGTATTCTTGCCACCTCTTCTTAATATCTTCTGTTTCTGTTAGGTCCATACTGTTTCTGTCCTTTATTGTGCCTGTCTTTGCATGAAATGTTCCTTTGATCTCTCAAGCTGTGTAAGCTGTTGCTTACACAAAGTATTTACAGGCTGTTGTAAGAATTTAATTTGTTTAGATATCCCATTAGAAGTTTTATGTATTTTCTCTTGTTGGCAATTAAGAAAGAAAAGGTTTATCTTCTTATGCACAGTCAAAATGAACAAACTCCTCTAACATCATTTTATTTGCCAGTGGTGAAATATTTCCAAAGAATGAAAAACGTATTTCCCACATAGTCTTGAAGCTGCTTTTTTTCTCAGGAAATATGGCTGTGTCACGGGATATAACAGTACCATAGGTATAAACATGTTTGAGAAGGTGAACACACTGAACATTTTAAATTTTAAGGTAAATATTTTGATAGTTTAGAGAACTCCCTCACAAATTCTTTTATAATTAATTTTAAGAATCAAGAAAATTTACCCAACGTCAAAGTCGTGCCCAGAGCGAGAAAGGGTGAGAAATATCTTTTCCAAGATAGTTTTAACATCTCACAGTTTCATCTTCCTTTCTCATTTTGCATAAAGTGTATTCCAAAGAATTACTGAATATAAATGAAGTAAAATGATATATTATCAATGAAGAAAAATTTGCAACTTGAGAATCCGCACCGGCCCGATTTCTATCATTAGCTAAAACCTTCAGAGGAGAAGGAAAGGGGGACAGGGAAGCGGGTGGGGGAGAGCTGAATGCCTCCTTCGCTGTGTGTCATCTCTGATGGGTAGGATTCAGTAAGTCTTATATTTTCGTGACTAGATTTTTCTGAGCTGGAAATCGCTGGTGCCAGCTATGTTTGGGCCTTTGCTTCAGGCACTCTTAAGGTGTGATTTAGGAACTGTTTCCAATCCTAATGGGATAATTTAGCACCCAGTCTCCTAAACCTTGTGCTCTGCAGCTCTGTGTTGAAGAGCTGTAGACTTTCAGACCTGGGAGGTAAACAAAAGCCAAATTTAAAAAAGCTCTCAAGAGATCCTCTAGTCCAGGTTGCTAAATCTCTTTTACTTTATTTGCTTGTTTATTTCTTTTATTTTTGGCTGTGTGGGGTCTTAGTTGGGGTGTGCAGCATCTTTTCAGTGTGACATGCAGGCTCTAGAGGGTGTGGGCTTAGCGGTTGAGGCGCGAAGGCTTCAGTGCCCCATGGCACGTGGGATCTTAGTTCCCCGCCCAGGGATCAAACTGGCATCCCCTGCATTGGAAGGCGGATTCCTAACCTGGACCGCCAGGTAAGGTCCAATTAAACCTCTTTTTAAGCAGCAGAACTGTTTTCATGGAAGTTTATCTGGAAGTTAATCCCTTCTCTTATTGTCACCTTTTCTTACTCTCTCACTGTGTTTCTTTAGATATCCCCTGAACAAACAATCTTCCCCCAGGTATTCCCGCCAGGGTCAGCTTTTGGCAGAAGCCAAAGCAAGACATCCACTTTGAGTAGAGCCAGCCAGAGTCTGAAATCAAGGTCTAGTGTTGAGGAAAGGGAATTGACAAGAGCCTCTGTGTGCCTGGTGGGGAGGAGGAAGGGCCCTAGGGGGAAAGGCTGCTCAGAAATGAACTCAGTCCTGACCTTGTGATGGAAGTATTCTCAGGAAACAAAGGCAGAAAGCTACCTAGGGCCTGGCAGTCAGGGTTTTGGTTAGAGGAGGGTTGGGGTTTGTAGACCTTGGGGAACAAGGCTAATTCCTGACGCTGCCAACTGTGGTCTGAGTTTCTCATATGCCCCACCTTGGGGAGGGCTCATCTGTAGCTAGCAACGAGACCTTCTGGTCTGTTGTCAAACAGAGCTGGAAATAGTGGCCCCAAGGCACCCCTGGATCCTAGCTTCTCCAAAGGGCTGTAGCTGAACAGATAGGTTTTCTTGGATGGGAAGTGGGAATGAGCAAGAGAGTAGGATTGTGGATTTGAGTCAAGAACAGAGGATCTAAGGGGTTGTAAAGATTGTGAGGCAGCTTTACCTGTTGAGTTGGAATTTGTGACCTTATTAAGGGCAAGCCATTCCTCTGTGGATTGTGGAAACCTCTTTTTACACAGGTTAATATTGAAATATTTTACAACCAGTCAGACGCAGGCGCTGAGGGATCAACTCAGCCCTTCTCATGGCTCTTCTACAAGGCCCCAGTCCTGCTCAGGTCAGATGGGTTCAGTTTTCAAAGCTGGGTCAGCATCATCCACGAGCAGTGGGAAAAGACTTGAGGTGGGTTAAAGCTTTTTCCAGACACAGGATGTTGCCCAGGTTACTTGGGGTCGTTGCCCTCTTTCTGAGTATCTCCACTGAGACCTAGAGGATAGAACATGACAAAAGGGAGGAGGAAGCTCTAGCTTGAAATCTCCAGCAGACGTCATGAGGTTCAGGTTCCTGAAATCCCTTTAGGCGTCAGTTTTCTTGCTTGATGTGTGTGTGTGTGTGTGCGCATGTGTGCGTGTGTGTATGTATATAAGAGGGACAGAAACAGAGAGTGATGGTGGCCCCCTCACAGTCTGCCGATGATACCTGCTGAGACCTTCTGGTCTGTTGTCAAACAGAGCTGGAAATAGTGGCCCCAAGGCACCCCTGGATCCTAGCTTCTCCAAAGGGCTGTAGCTGAACAGATAGGTTTTCTTGGATGGGAAGTGGGAATGAGCAAGAGAGTAGGATTGTGGATTTGAGTCAAGAACAGAGGATCTAAGGGGTTGTAAAGATTGTGAGGCAGCTTTACCTGTTGAGTTGGAATTTGTGACCTTATTAAGGGCAAGCCATTCCTCTGTGGATTGTGGAAACCTCTTTTTACACAGGTTAATATTGAAATATTTTACAACCAGTCAGACGCAGGCGCTGAGGGATCAACTCAACCCTTCTCATGGCTCTTCTACAAGGCCCCAGTCCTGCTCAGGTCAGATGGGTTCAGTTTTCAAAGCTGGGTCAGCATCATCCACGAGCAGTGGGAAAAGACTTGAGGTGGGTTAAAGCTTTTTCCAGACACAGGATGTTGCCCAGGTTACTTGGGGTCGTTGCCCTCTTTCTGAGTATCTCCACTGAGACCTAGAGGATAGAACATGACAAAAGGGAGGAGGAAGCTCTAGCTTGAAATCTCCAGCAGACGTCATGAGGTTCAGGTTCCTGAAATCCCTTTAGGCGTCAGTTTTCTTGCTTGATGTGTGTGTGTGTGTGTGCGCATGTGTGCGCATGTGTGCGTGTGTGTATGTATATAAGAGGGACAGAAACAGAGAGTGATGGTGGCCCCCTCACAGTCTGTCGATGATACCTGCTGCTGTCATTTACAGGGCATTTACTGTGGGCTGGACACGCTCAGAAGGGCTTTTCTTGCATTATGGTCCTCATAACAGCCCTAGGTGGTAGATATTATTTGCATTTTGCACCCATGAGAACGGAAGCCCATCTAGAGCAAGATAGAACTGCAGTTTGAGCCTGGGTCTATTTGATGTCAGATTCTGAGCATTTAACCACCAAAGCACATGGGCCTACAGCACGCTGTGTTCCTGCAATACTCTGCAAATTCAAGTCATCATACAATGTGCAACCCACCTGCCTCTCTTCAAGGATAAGCAGAGTGCCAAATTATAAGCCAGTATATCAGAGCCACTATAAGAAGGGATGATTGTATTTTGAAAGGATTCATCCGTTCATGAAGTAATTCCCACAGCAGGAGCTCTCCTTAGGTACTAAGTTAGTTCAGAATTTGATGTGCTTGTCCTGTTTCCATGGAGTTGTGTTTATACCATCCTGTTACTCATTTGGGGCTTCCCTGGTGGTTCAGCAGTAAAGAATCTGCCTATGATGCAGGAGACACAGGTTTGGTCCCTGGGTCAGGAAGATCCCCTGGAGAGGGAAATGGCAACCCACTCCAGTACTCTTGCCTGGGAAATCCCATGGACAGAGGAGCCTGGTGGGCTTACAGTCCATGGGGTCACAAAAGAGTTGGACATGACTGAGCGGCTAAATAACAACAACATTACTCATTCAAAGCAGTAGGATGGTTTATATTTATGGATCCTTTCTGAGAAGTGTAGAATGCTTCACCATTTCTCCCCTCATCCTAAAGCCTTCTATGCAAAGGTTACAATTCGTATTTCACTGATGGGAGGAAGAAAGGTGCAGAGAAAGGGAAGGATCAGACCAAGGGTGCTGAATGGCAACTGATCTGGGCCTGCACTCCTGAACACAGACCCCGCATCCCTGCCCAACACAGACTCCTGCCCAAGCATCCCTGAGTGCTCCCTGGTGCCTTCACAAACCTACACCTTGTGGAGGAAGACTCTTCATTTGAAAAAGTTCCTGGAGAGTCTGCACAGTAAATGTGCAGCAGCTGCCTGGTCCTGTTAAACTCCCTGAACAGTGATTTTTCTAGTGCCCAAGGGCATTTGTTTCTTACCCATTTTGCACAGCCTTTCACCTATTTGCATTGCCACGGAGCCTTGATAAGAGGCAAGAATATAGCATGCTTTCAGGCAGCCCCTCAGTATTTTCCATGCCTACCTGCAGGCGAAAGTGAACTTTTAGGTGCCAGTTGTGAATCAGCCAGGCTTCTTAACATGTCTACCCATGGCCTGGAAAATCGCAGAGCTCTACCTGGTGCTTGGATTCTCCTGAAGCTTTGAGAGTGCTTCCCCATCAATGCCCATGTGCTCATGGGCTCCTTCCAGTGGCCAGTTACCATCCTCACTTGCACTTGCAGTCTGGGAAGCCACTGCTGCCAGCAGCATGAAGAGCTCAGTGTAAATTCATCTCCTTACAGGTGTGTCTGTCCGTCATTCACGAGGCTTGGTAGCATCCTCACTGCGTAGGACAGTAGACTGGGGTAGGGGCACCTTCCCTGCTGTGAAATAAATACGCTCAGGCACCAGCCCAGGTTATAGTGGATGCTGTCATTATTCTAACAAAAGCTTCTTCTTGTCCAGTTGCTCAGTCATGACTGACGCTTTGCAACCCCATGAACTGCAGCACACCAGGCTTCCCTGTCCTTCACTGTCTTCCTGAGTTTGCTCAAACTCACGTTCGTTGAGTTGGTGATGCTACCTAACCATCTCATCCTCTGTCGCCCCCTTCTCCTTTTGCCCTCAGTCTTTCCCAGCATTAGGATCTGTTCCAGTGAGTCAGCTCTTTGCATCAGGTGGCCAAAGTATTAGAGCTTCAGCTTCATCATCAGTGCTTCCAATGAATATTCAAGGTTGATCTCCCTCAGAATGGACTGGTTTGATCTCCTTGCAGTCCAAGGGACTCTCAAGAGTCTTCTCCAACACCACAGTTCAAAAGCATCAATTCTTTGGTGCTCAGCCTTCTGTATGGTCCAACTCTCACATCCACACATGATCAGCTTCTTGACCATCAAATCAGGATGCTTCCATTGACTGATGGACCTTGACTTTCATTAAGCCTGAAGGTAATGAATGTTCATGTGTAGAATGTCTTGCTGTTTTTTGAACTATGAATAGATAGTTCAAAATGAATAGATTTAATTCTTTTTAATTGGAGGATAATTGCTTTACAATGTTGTGTTGGTTTCTGCCATACAGTATGAATCAGCCATAACTGTATGTCTTGGTGTTTTATAGAGTTACTCACAAAGTCACAGTTCACAGACTTTATTATGTGTTTTATTTTTTGTGCATTTCTATATAGCCAACCTCATTCCACAGTGGAACTGAGTTGACATACAACAGAAGCAGATAAAATAAAATAGCAAAATATAGCTTAAAATTAAAATGCAGGTCCAGAGAAGTACAAACAGTGAATTCCTTTGTTTATTCTTCTTTTCCTTTCTTATTTCATGGATGTCCAAAAGAGGTTTTCTTTTTTTATTTTTTTAAACAATCAACTAATCAGGACCTAAATAAATAGGCAGGTAAAAAGGTAAATAATTCCTAATAGTAAATCAGGATATGCAGGCTATGAGTCTCTCTAGATATGTGCTGGGATTGCAGCTCAGTCTTGGCTCTGAACGAAAAGGGAAAGGAGACATTTAAAAGAATGAAATGCAGCACACCATTTGCAGCAACATGGATGGACCCAGAGATGGTCAGAGTGAGTGAAGTAAGTCAGACAAAGACACATATCATATGCTATTACTTATCTGTGGAATCTAAAAAGAAATGATACAGATGAACTTATTTACAAAACAGAAAAAGACTCACAGACTTAGAGAACAAAATTGTAGCTGCCAGGGACAAGGATGTGGGGGGAAGGGATAGTTAGGGCGTTTGGGATGGACATGTGCACACTGCTGTTATTTAAAATGGATAAGCAACAAGGATGTGCTGTATAGCACAGGGAACTCTGTTCAGTGTTATCTGGCAGCCTGGATGAGAGGGGAGTTTTGGGGTGAATGGATAGGTAGGACTGAGTGCCTTTGCTGTCTGCCTGAAACTGCCACAACATTGTGAATCACCTATACTGCAATATAAAATTAAAAGTTAAAAAAAAGTGGGGAGGGGAAGGAGTCAGTGAATATATTCCTCATCAGCAGAGAAAACACCTCTGTTCCTCAGGAGAAGTAAAGGTTTTAGTACTCGACTCTAAGAAATGCCTCGGGTGCAAGATTCCAGAGGGGCCCTGCACTCCTGGGTGGACAGTAGCTTCTCAGAGCATTCTGTGGAGGCAAATGGGAGGTGAGGGCAAGACCAGCCTCTGGTGGCCCGGCTTCACTCACAGATGCCAGGAGCCCTGAAGACATCCTGGCTGGCCTCCTGGTAACGTTCGTCTTGTGCTCTGAAGCTCCCTGGGTCAGGCAGCAGGGGGCACCTGGAGGCCGTGCTCCCCGGGAAGGGCCCGGTGGGCAGGTTTCTGAGCAAGGCAGCCCCCAGCATGGGCTGCTGCATGCTTGTTTTCAAATGTTGAAACGCCTCTGAAACAAGAATGGTGGCTGGGTCTCCAGAAGCAACACAGAAGCTGGGAGAGAACCCTGGAACTGGGAAGGTGGTGGGGTCCCCGTGGGGAGCAGCGATGGGGCTGGGGGCTTCCACAGGCGCGGCTTCTCTCCCACATTGCCTTGGGTGGACAGTTGCCTTCTGGGTTGGTCTTCCATGGGGCAGGACGCAGCATGGCTGGAGGGAGGTCCCCCAGTGCCGTGGGGACAGAGGAGGCAACTCGTGCAGGTGGGCTGGCAGTCTCCCTCCCCGTCCCAGAGCCCCAAGGGCTCTGCCCCAGGAGGAGCTTGCCATCCCCAAGCAAGTGGACAGGTCTGGCTGTCAGCTGAATGCCGAGGAGACTGGGGAGGGTGGGAGCAGGGTGAGAGCTCTCAGAAAAATTCGAGACATCCAAGGAGTGTGTGTGCTCTTAGGAAGCCCAACAAATGGAGCAACCTGTGTGGGAGGAGCAGAACCAACGGAACAAATAGATCAAGAAGTTTAAATAAGCAAAATAAATATCCTCGGGGAGCTCAGGAAGCAGGAATAAATGTTTATGAAGAAAACTAATTAGAGATAATAGGTATGAAAAGTAGAATTAAAACAGAGTACCTAGTGTGTAGGTTGAAGAACTCAGAGGAGTCAGCTTGAGAGTGCTTATGGAGAGGGATGTTTGGGTCCTCCTTCTTCCAGGAGGTATCAGAGAGGTTAAGAGGTGGAAAGAGTGACAGAAAACGATGTGGAGGCTAGTATTAGAAGGGTTGCTATTTTTTTATCCATAAAGGTCACAAAGAGGGGAGTTAGTAAAGGGAGGAGAGAAAATAAATGTTTGAAGAACTAATGACTGAAGATTTTATGAGATGATTAAACCCTCTGATTTGATGGATGCCTGGAATACCAAACAGGATAGGTACGTACACACACACACACACACACACACACACACACACACTATTGTTGTTCAGTTGTAAAGTAGTGTCTCTTTGTAGCCCCACGGACTGCAGCACGCCAGCTTGCCCTGTCCTTCACTGTCTCCCAGAGTTTGCTCAAAGTCGTGTCCACTGGAGTCAGTAATGCCGTCCAACCATCTAATAAATACATCAGAGCCCAAGGAAAGCATCCAGAGACAGAAGTTAGACCCCTACAAGAGAGTCCAGCTTCTCCACTGCCTTGTGGGAGGTTGGGAGATGATGGTGTGACGTCTGCAGAGCACGCAAGGCATCTTCCTACCTGAAATTTTGTGTCTTTCCAAGTTATCATTTAAACGTGAATAGGAAAAAAAGGTGTCTTCAGAGGTGGTCATTGTTGAGGAGAAGTTACGGTTGGTAGCGATTGAGAGAGCCTGAGAAAGCCCGTTCTGCCTTGGGTGCCTTGTGAGGGGTTGGGAGTGGGGAGTGGCCATGGGCCAAGGCTGAACTCATGAGTTTAATAAAAGAACGTCCATGTCCACCTGTGTGTCCTTCATCTGAATAAGATAGAACCTGCTCCATCGCACACACACGCTGCACAGAGTCCCTTTTAGAAGGAGTTTCCAGAAGGGGGAATGAGAAGTGGGGGCAATAAGGGCGAACACATAACCGAGTCCAGTTAATTGTCACCTCAGTGAGTAACAGCTTGAAGTGCATAGCCATCAGTTGCAGGACGGAAATGCCAGGCCCTCTCAGCACTGCAGGGCATTGGTGGGGTGCAGAGCAGGCAGAGATGAGAGGGGATGAGAGAGCGTCAGGCGGGGGACACGCATGGGCATGGATGTTCTATGTTTCAGAACTCAGGAGTTCAGCCTTGGTCAGTGGCCACTTCCCACTGCCCAGCCCCTCACAGAGGCACCAGAGGCAGAGGAGGTTTTCTTTTTTTTAAATGGAAGTATAGTTAATTTTCAACTTTGTGTTAGTTTCTGTGGTGTAGCAAAGCGACTCAGTTATACAGATATGTGTTCTTCTTCATATTCTTTTTCATCATGGTTTCTCACAGGATACTGAATGTAATTCCCTGTGCTGCGCAGCAGGACCTCGCTGTTCATCCACGCTGTGTATAATAGTTTGCACCTGCTGACCCCAACCCCCATCCATCCCTCCACGTCCCTCCCCACCCCCGGCAACCGCAGG
>SJXQ01006382.1:18541-93571 GCA_006408695.1 Aepyceros melampus
ATCTTGATAGGAATTGCATTGAATCTGTAGATTGCTTTGGGTAGTATACTCATTTTCACTATATTGATTCTTCCAATCATGAACATGGTATATTTCTCCATCTGTTAGTGTCCTCTTTGATTTCTTTCATCAATGTTTTATAATTTTCTCTATATCGGTCTTTAGTTTCTTTAGGTAGGTATATCCCTAAGTATTTTATTCTTTTCATTGCAAGCATTTCCCCTAAAGTCAGGAACAAGACAAGGGTGCCCACTTTCACCGCTACTATTCAACATAGTTCTGGAAGTTTGGCCACAGCAATCAGAGCAGAAAAAGAAATAAAAGGAGTCCAGATTGGAAAAAAAGAAGTAAAACTCTCACTGTTTGCAGATGACATGATCCTATACATAGAAAACCCGAAAGACTCCACCAGAAAATTACTAGAGCTAATCAATGAATATAGTAAAGTTGCAGGATATAAAATCAACACACAGAAATCCCTTGCATTCCTATACACTAATAATGAGAAAGTAGAAAAAAAAATTAAGGAATCAATTCCATTCACTATTGCAATGAAATAGTCTTTAAAAACAGCCTTTTGCAATATATATATATAATAATGAAATGAATACAAAGCACTAAAGAAATTAATATAAGATCAAACTGATTCTAAGATATATATGTATGTTGGCAATTAGCCAGAGAAAATAGTTTTCTCGATACATTCCCAGAGGATGCATTGCAAAGTAGAGGGAGAAATGAGCTCAGTGTTACCATTTCTAACTGTTCATGTGATTAATTTTTACTGATATAGGCATAATTTCAATTTACCATCACTTCTAAAATCAAGTTGCTGTTAGGATTTTCATTCTACAATGCACAAGACTTTTGGAAACCAAAAATCATGGGTAATAGGCTGACAAACACAAACCATAGACCACCACCTATTAGTAATATGAGCTTGGGAAAATCACACAAGCTTCAAGAGACATATTTCCTTCATCTTCAGCAGAGGAACAATTCATGACAACCTCATTTCAATCTATGTGATGTGTGTGTGTGTAGCTCTTAATAAATATATATGGAAGTATTTATTGACCATAAAGTACCCTACCAATGTAACATATTTTTATTGTAGGATCCATACAATACAGGACATTTAATCAAAGACTGAAGAATGATACATTTTATCTATTTATCTGAATGACAGAGAACCTATTGGAAGCAATAGGTTGACAAACTTGCATGACAATAATCTTGCTTTGGAAAGAGAAAACATGTATGTATATTGAGTCAGTTCTCCAAGACGTGAAGGTAACATCAACATTCACAAGCCATGAAGTTCAGTTCTTCTTTGAAAGGGCGAAAGTGTTTTAAAAGATGGGCTTTATTATTTTTCAGAGTTGGTGAGGCTAACAGGTCAGGAGATGATTGGCACTGAAAAGGTAGTTTGCTACTCACAAATCCCAAGAGAAAGGGGCATGATGTGTCTCACAGAGCCTCACAAGAAGGCACCAGAGCTCATCAGGAGGGAGGAAGTGAGGGAAAGGCATGAGCAAGAGACTCTGTCTCTGTGGGCAGGAAAAAGCAAGGCATGGCAGGCAAGTCTAGAACTTGCCAGTGTGAATAATTTCATTGGAGTCTGGGACTTAAGGACTGTCCCTAGTTTCCTAGTACCTGATCTTGGAGTGACTAAGGTGAGGAATTATTGTCCCAAGTATGAGAGCCCAACAGAAGAGATGGAGAGGCTATGGGTTTGGGATCAGTTAGCTTGCATATGAAAGGTATACTCAGCTAGTCATCCTTTTACTGTCTCTAGAAATTGCCTAGCCCTGGGAAGACTAGTCTCTCCATGGTCAGGAACACCCTAGATGCCAAAGTATCAGAAATTACAGAAAATAGCAAGTAACAGCACAAGCCTACTGCAAGAAAAAAGAGAAACATTAAATAACCTAACTTTACACCTAACACAATTAGGAAAAGAAGAGCCAAAAACCCAAAGTCAGTAGAAAGAAAGAAATCATGAAAATCAGAGCAGAAATGATTGAAAAAGAAATGACAGAGACTATGGCATAGATCAAAAAACTAAAAGCTGGTTCTTTGAGAAGATAAATGAAATAGACAGACTTATTGAGAAAAAAGGGAGAAGAATCAAATCAATAAAATTAGAAGTGAAAATGGAGAAATTACATGAGACAACACGAAATACAAAAGATCACAAGAGACTACTATGAGCAACTATATGTCAATAAAGTGGACAACTTGGAAGAAATGGACAAATTCTTAGAAAAGTATAACCTTCTGAACCAGGAAGAAACAGAACTGAGCCAAGAAGAAATAAGAAATCTGAACAGACACATCAAAAGCATGGAAATCAAAATTGTACTAAAAAATCTTCCAACAAATGCCTAGGACCAGATGGCTTCACAGGTGAATTCTACCAAAAATTTAGAGAAGATCTAACACCTATCCTACTCAAACACTTCCAGGGGAAGGTAAACTCCCAAACTCATTCTGTGAAGCCACCATCACTGTGATACCAAAACCAGACAAAGATGCCACACACAAAAAGAAAACTGTAGGCCAATATCACTGATGAACATAGATGCAAAAATCTTCAACAAAATTCTACCAAACAGAATCTAACAACATATTAATAAGATCATGCATTATGATCGAGTGTGCCTTATTCCAGGGATGTAAGGATTCTTCAATATTGGGAAATCAATGTGATACACCACGTTAACAAATTTAAAGATAAAAACCATATGATTATCGCAATAGATGCAGAGAAAGACTTTGACAAAATTCAACACCTGTTTAACATAAAAACTCACCAGGAAGCAGGGATAGAAAGGACATACCTCATCATAATAAAAGTCATATACAACATACCCACAGCAAACATTATCCTCAATGGCAAGAAATTGAAAGCACTTTCTCTAAAATCAGGAATAAGACAAGGGTGCCCACTCTCATCATTTCTATTCAACTTGTTTTTGGAAGTCCAAGTCACAGCAATCAGAAAAGTAAAATAAATAAAAGTAATCCAGATTGGAAAAAAAAGCAAAACTGTCAGTCCAAAGATGACATAATCCTTTACATAGAAAACCCTAAAGCTACCACCCAAATGTTACTAAAGCCAAGCAATGAATATAGCAAAGTTTCAGGATATAAAATTAATACACAGAAATCCATTGCATTCCTAACATTAACAATGAGTAACAGAAAGAGAAATTAAAGAAATAATCTCATTTACCATAGCAATGAAAAGAATAAATTACTTTGGAATAAATTTATCTAAAGAAACAAAAGACCTATATATAGAAAACTAAAATACTGATGAAAGAAATCAAAGATGACACAAACAGATGGAGAAATAGACCATGTTCACAGATTGGAAGAGTCATTATAGTGGAAATGAGAATACTACTCAAAGCAATCTATAGATTTAACACAATTCCTATCAACCTACCAATGCTATTTTTCACAGAACTAGAACAAATAACTTTACAATATGCATGGAAACACAAAAAGACTCACACAACCAAAGCAATCTTGACAGAGAAGAATGGAACTGGAGAAATCAAACTTCCTGACTTCAGACTATACTACAAAGCAACAGGCATCAAGACAATATGGTACTGGCACAAAGACAGAAAAATAGATCAATAGAACAAAATAGGAAGCTCAAAGATGAATCCACACACCTATGGACACCTTATCTTTGACAAAGGAGGCAAAAATAGACAATGGAGAATGTTTGCAAAAATATACAATATTAAAGAGAATGTAATTAACAAATGGTTCTAAGAAAACTGGTCAACCACACATAAAATAATGAAACTAGAACACTTAACACAAAAATAAACTCAAAATGGACTAACTAAATGTAAGACCAGAAACTGTAAAACTCTTAGGGGAAAACATAGGCAGAACACTCTCTGACATAAATCACAGCAAGATCCTCTATGATTTACCTCCCAGAGTAATGGAAATAAAAACAAAGATAAAGACAGCTGACAAACAATTTATCTCCAAAAAGTACAAGCTATTCATGCAGCTCAATACCAGAAAAATGAACAATTCAATCAAAAAGTGGGGCAAATAACTAAACAGACATTTCTCCAGACATACAGATGGATAATAAACACATAAAAAGACGCTCAACATCTCTCATTATTCAATTCAGTTCACTTCAGTCGCTCAGTCATGTCCAACTCTTTGCAGCACATCAAGCCTCCCTTCTATCACCAACTCCCAGAGTTTACTCAAACTCATGTCCATTGAGTCAGTGATGCCATCCAACCATCTCATCCTCTGTCATCCCCTTCTCCTCCTGCCTTCAATCTTTCCCAGCATCAGGGTCTTTTCAAATGAGTCAGCTCTTCACATTAGGTGGCCAAAGTATTGGAGTTTCAGCTTCAGCATCAGTCCTTCCAATGAATATTCAGGACTGATTTCCTTTAGGATGGACTGGTTGGATCTCTCTGCAGTCCAAGGGACTCTCAAGAGTATTCTCCAACACCACAGTTCAAAAACACCAATTCTTTGGTGCTCAGCTTTCTTTATAGTGCAACTCTCACATCCACCCATGACTACTGGAGAAACCATAGCCTTGACTAGATGGACCTTTGTTGGCAAAGTAACATCTCTGCTTTTTAATATGTCATCTAGGTTGGTCATAACTTTTCTCCCAAGAAGTAAGCATCTTTTAACTCATTATTAGAGAAATGCAAATCAAAACCACAATGAGGTATTATCTCATGCTGCTCAGAATGTTCACCATCAAAAAGTCTACAACAATAAATGCTGGAGAGGGTGTGAGAAATGGGAACCCCCTTACGCTGCTGGTGATAATGCAAGCTAGTACATCCAGAATGGAGAACAGTACAGAGATTCTTTAAAAACTGGAAATAGAACTGCCATACGACCCAGCAATCCCACTGCTAAGCATACACACCAAGGAATCTAGAATTGAAAGAGACTCATGTACCCCCATGTTCACTGCAGCACTGTTTACAATAGCTAGGACATGAAAGCAACCAAGATATCCATCGGCAAATGAATGGATAAGAAAGTTGTGATACATATACACAAAGAATTCCAGCAATCCCACCTATAGCCATATACCCTGAGGAAAGCAACACTGAGAAAGACACATGTAATCCAATGTTCATCAAATATTTATTTACAATAGCTAGGACATGAAAACAACTTAAATGACCTTCAACAGATGAATGGATAAAGAAGCTGTGGTACAGATACACAATGGAGTATTACACAGCCATACAAAGGAATGCATTTGAGTGAGTCCTAATGAGGTGGATGTACCTAGAGACTATTATGCAGAATGAAGTAAGTCAGAAAGAGAAAATCAATACAGTGTATTAACACATATATTTGGAATTTAGAAAGATGCTTAGATGCCCACAATGATCCAAGGCATCAAAAGAGACTCAGATGTAAAAACAGACTTTTGGACTCTGTGGGAGAAAGCAAGGGTGGGATGATTTGAGAGAACAGCAGTGAAATGTGTTTATTTTATATGTAAAATAGATGACAAGTACAAGATCAATGCATGAAACAGGGCACTCAAAGCTGGTGCTCTGAGACAACCCAGAGGGATCGAGTGGGAAGGGAGGTTGAAGAGGGGCACAGGATGAGGGGGACAGATATGCACCCATGGCTGATTCATGTTGATGTATGACAAAAACCGCCAAAATATTGTAAAGTAACTATTCTCTCATTAAAATAAATTATTAATTATAAAGAGAAATTTCAGAAAATAAAAAGCATAGTTAATACAAAGAACATCAGTTGATGAAAAGTCAAAGAGAAAATTGTATCTATCATGCTAGTGTTCATGGTTCTACATGAGAAAATGTAAACATAATTTGGCAAATAAACCATACTGAAAGGAAATTGTTCAGGATTTCTCACTCACTTTGTGACTATCAAACAATTCCAGTGACTGTCATCATCCTTTGGGTGATTTTCCAAGAGTGTATGTCCTCTATATCTATTGAACATATTTGATACAGGTCTGATTCTGGCAACATGGGCCAGTGTTACTGTGAATAACTGGAAAAGAACATAAAACACTAATCAAAGAGTAGATTTGCAGAGGAGCTCCCCAGGCCAGGAATCTCCTAATTTTAACCATCCTTTTGTCCCATGGTATTTTATTTATTTATTTATTTATTATTTTTTTTTGGAGTATAGTTGATTTGGGCATCTCTGGTGGCTCAGTGGTAAAGAACTGGCATGTCAATTTAGGAGATGTCCTAGACGTGGGTTCCATCACTTGGTTGAGGATCCCTGGAGAAGGAACTGTCAACCTACTCCAGTATTTTTGCCTGGGAAAACTCATGGACAGAGTAACCTGGCAGACTATAACTCATGGGGTCTCAAAAGAGTCAGACCAACTTGGTGACTGAAACAGCAACAACAGTAGTTGCTTTACAATGTTGTATTAGTTTTTGCTGTACAATGCAGTGAATCAGCTGTAAGTATACATATATCCTCTCCCTCTTGGACATCCCTCTCCCACCCATTCCCATTCATCCAAATTATCACAGAGCACCCAACTGAACTCCCTGGGTTATACAGTAGGTTCCCGTTAGCTATCTGTTTTACACATGGAAGTACACATAAGTCAATCCAGTAGAGGGTCTAGCAGAGGGGTAGGGGTACAGGTGAATAGGTGTCGGTCCGTGTCACAGAGTTGAGTCGTACTACCTTTCTCGAAAGACCTCACGATGTCACGTATTGGGTGAACCACGTTTACCGTGGGACTCGTGACGTGTCGGTATCGTACCCAAGGTATTTTGACAGACTTATTTTCATTCCTCTGTTATTTTGATTATAAAAGTGACCTTTTGACAAACTATTATTTATTAAAAAGGGGGGTTTCGTATTCTTTTGGTATAGAATGTGTGAAATGTGTTCAGATACTCTTTCTTCCTTTCTGTGAATGCAACCCTGGGAAGAAAATGACGTCAGTGCTATGGTTTAAAGAGAAAACAATTCTTAAATGAAAAACTAGAAAAACAATTATATGAAAATGAAGAAAGGAAGAGTACAGCTAATTTTTAGTCGAGTCACACAGCTTGTTAGAGATTAAATTAAAATCAAAAGCTTAAAATGAGTTCCTCAAATGAAAGCTATATTAATAAAAAGATACAAAGAGTAGTGGAATGCCCATGAGGAAGGTAAACTATTTCTCCATGGGTAAGCAATATCTATTTTTAATATTGACCCATTCAAATAATATATTCAGTTTGTGGCAATACAAATTTTTCAGTTGCCCATTCCTCTCTCAGTTCAGTTCAGTTCAGTTCAGTCACTCAGTCGTGTCCGACTCTTTGCAACCTCATGAATCGGAGCACACCAGGCCTCCCTGTCCATCACCAACTCCTGGAGTTCACTCAGACTCATGCCCATTGAGTCAGTGATGCCATCCAGCCATCACATCTTCAGTCATCCCCTTCTCCTCCTGCCCCTAATCCCTCCCAGCATCAGAGTCTTTTCCAATGAGTCAACTCTTCACATGAGGTGGCCAAAGTACCAGAGCTTCAGCTTCAGCATCATTCCTTCCAAAGAAATCCCAGGGTTGATCTCCTTCAGAATGGACTGGTTGGATCTCCTTGCAGTCCAAGGGACTCTCAAGAGTCTTCTCCAACACCACAGTTCAAAAGCATCAATTCTTCGGCGCTCAGCCTTCTTCACAGTCCAACTCTCACATCCATACATGACCACAGGAAAAACCATAGCCTTGACTAGACGGACCTTAGTCGGCAAAGTAATGTCTCTGCTTTTGAATATACTATCTAGGTTGGTCATAACTTTTCTTCCAAGGAGTAAGCGCCTTTTAATTTCATGGCTGCAGTCACCATCTGCAGTGATTTTGGAGCCCAAAAAAACAAAGTCTGACACTGTTTCTACTGTTTCCCCATCTATTTCCCATGAAGTGATGGGGCCAGATGCCATGATCTTCGTTTTCTGAATGTTGAGCTTTAAGCCAACTTTTCCACTCTCCTCTTTCACTTTCAACAAGAGGCTTTTTAGCTCCTCCTCACTTTCTGCCATAAGGGTGGTGTCATCTGCATATCTGAGATTATTGATATTTCTCCCAGCAATCTTGATTCCAGCTTGTGTTTCTTCCAGTCCAGCATTTCTCATGATGTACTCTGCATATAAGTTAAATAAGCAGGGTGACAATATACAGCCTTGACGTACTCCTTTTCCTATTTGGAACCAGTCTGTTGTTCCATGTCCAGTTCTAACTGTTGCTTCCTGACCTGCATACAGATTTCTCAAGAGGCAGGTCAGGTGGTCTGGTATTCCCATCTCTTTCAGAATTTTCCACAGTTTACTGTGATCCACACAGTCAAAGGCTTTGGCATAGTCAATAAAGCAGAAATAGATGTTTTTCTGGAACTCTCTTGCTTTTTCCATGATCCAGCGGATGTTGGCAATTTGATCTCTGGTTCCTCTGCCTTTTCTAAAACCAGCTTGAACATCAGGGAGTTCACGGTTCACATATTGCTGAAGTCTGGCTTGGAGAATTTTGAGCATTACTTTACTAGCATGTGAGATGAGTGCAATTGTGCGGTAGTTGGAGCATTCTTTGGCATTGCCTTTCTTTGGAATTGGGATGAAAACTGACCTTTTCCAGTCCTGTGGCCACTGCTGAGTTTTCCAGATTTGCTGGCAAATTGAGTGCAGCACTTTCACAGCATCATCTTTCAGGATTTGAAACAGCTCAACGGGAATTCCATCACCTCCACTAGCTTTGTTCGTAGTGATGCTTTCTAAGGCCCACTTGACTTCACATTCCAAGATGTCTGGCTCTAGATTAGTCAACACATCATCATGATTATCTGGGTCATGAAGATCTTTTTTGTACAGTTCTTCCGTGTATTCTTGCCACCTCTTCTTAATATCTTCTGCTTCTGTTAGGTCCAGACCATTTCTGTCCTTTATCAAGCCCATCTTTGCATGGATTGATACTTAACAAGCCTTAATCTCTTTGGAACATGGTAGGCATGAACAATCAAATCATATCTAATACTAGAGATCAAATTGCCAACATCCTTTGGATCATGGAAAAAGCAAAGGAGTTCCAGAAAAACATCTAGTTCTACTTTATTGACTATGCCAAAGCCTTTGACTGTGTAGATCACAATAAACTGTGGAAAATTCTGGAAGAGATGGGAATACCAGACCACCTAACCTGCCTCTTGAGAAATCTGTATGCAGGTCAGGAAGCAACAGTTAGAACTGGACATGGAACAACAGACTGGTTCCAAATAGGAAAAGGAGTATGTCAAGGCTGTATATTGTCACCCTGCTTATTTAACTTCTATGCAGAGTACATCATGAGAAACGCTGGACTGGAAGAAACACAAGCTGGAATCAAGATTGCTGGGAGAAATATCAATAACCTCAGATATGCAGATGACACCACCCTTATGGCAGAAAGTGAAGAGGAGCTAAAAAGCCTCTTGATGAAAGTGAAAGAGGAGAGTGAAAAAGTTGGCTTAAAGCTCAACATTCAGAAAACGAAGATCATGGCATCTGGTCCCATCACTTCATGGGAAATAGATGGGGAAACAGTGGAAACAGTGTCAGACTTTATTTTGGGGGGTTCCAAAATCACTGCAGATGGTGACTGCAGCCATAAAATTAAAAGGCCCTTACTCCTTGGAAGAAAAGTTATGACCAATCTGGATAGCATATTCAAAAGCAGAGATATTACATTGCTGACTAAAGTCCGTCTAGTCAAGGCTATGGTTTTTCCAGTAGTCATGTATGGATGTGAGAATTGGACTGTAAAGAAGGCTAAGAGCCGAAGAATTTATGCTTTTGAACTGTGGTATTGGAGAAGACTCTTGAGAATCCTTTGGACTGCAAGGAGGTCTAACCAGTCCATTCTGAAGGAGATCGGCCCTGGGATTTCTTTGGAAGGAATGATGCTAAAGCTGAAACTCCAGTACTTCGGCCACCTCATGCAAAGAGTTGACTCATTGGAAAAGACTCTGATGCTGGGAGGGATTGGGGGCAGGAGGAGAAGGAGGCAACCAAGGATGAGATGGCTGGATGGCGTCACTGACTCCATGGGCGTGGGTCTGGGTGAACACCAGGAGTTGGTGATGGACAGGGAGGCCTGGAGTGCTGCAATTCATGGGATCGCAAAGAGTCGGACACTACTGAGCGACTGAACTGAATACATAAAAGCTGGATTGTGTTTTTAAAAATCAGCAGATCTGACCCAACCAAAAGATAAAAAACAGTGACACTACATACAAGCTATTGTTACCCTGACATTGCTTTATTTTACAAGTCCTTCACTGGAAAAAAACACATCATGATGAGCCATTTGATGAAAATAATGACATATTAGATTTCATTCTGACAACTATGCTGAAATGTTGTAGTTGGACAGTCTCCCATTCTATGTAACTCCATTATCTAAATGCATTTAGCAAAAGTACTGCTAGTCAAAAGCAGGGACATAAAGACAAAATTCTGACCCTCCAGGAAAAAAAAATCAGAAACATTTCTCTTTTCTCAAAACCCTAAAAATGATCATTCTAACCACTAACTTCATTTAAACACCACTGACTGTTTCAAAGCCACAACTTAAATTTCCCCCCACAAAACCCTTAAAATGTTCCATTTTCCTTTAACATTATACAAGTTAAAATAACGCTGCTATTCAAGCAAACAACTTCCTCTGTACTAAATGGCCATTTCTTTAAATCCATTTGAAACCCTGGACTGATGAGAAACTGTCTCACTGCTAGGTCAAGTGCACATCGTTGGTTCAGAGCACCTGCTGTTGAGTGAGGCACTGACCCCAGGTTTCTGAAACCCACTATAGAGCTTTACTTTTAGTGGTTGCTACTGGTTTGTCAAGCAAGGAACCTGGAAAGCTTTTAAGTAGCTAGGTTCTCTGCTCAAGTGCAAAGAGAACATACAGTAATTGGTGAATGACAGCAACAAAAACCTACTCTGACCACAACATTCTGGCACGTGGCTGCCTTTAGGTTGCCACTTGGCTGAATTTTCTGCTTGTTTCTGGCCAAAAGAAGTCTGTTTTCAGATACTCAATGAAAAGAATATAAACTACATTATAAAAGAATATGGTCAAGACTCAGTACAATACTGTCATTTTTTAACAAAAGGGCTTCAGATGGTAAGAATGTGTCACTAATATGGGTCACTGGCAAAATTTCGGAAAAAAATTTAATTTAATTAATTTATTTTAATTGGAGGCTAATTACAATATTGTGGTGGCTTTTGCCATACATTGACACGAATCAGCCACAGGTGTACATGTGTCACTCTCCTGAACGCCCCTCCCCATCCCATCCCTGTGGGTTGTCCCAGTGCACCGACTTTGAGTGCTCTATTTCATCCATCAAACTTGGACTGGTAATCTATTTCACATACGTTAATATACATGTTTCAATGCTATTCTCTCAAATCATCCCACCCTTGCCTTCTCCCACAGAGTCCAAAAGCTGTTCTTTACATCTGTGTCTCTTTTACTGTCTCGCATATAGGGTCATCATCATCTCTAAATTCCATATATATGTGTTAATATACTGTATTGGTGTTTTTCTTTCTGACTTACTTAACTCTGTATAATAGACTCCAGTTTCATCCGCCTCATTAGAATTGATTCAAATGAGTTCTTTTTTAATAGCTGAGTAATATTCCATTTTGTATCTGTACCACAGCTTTCTTATCCATTCATCTGCCAATGGACATCTAGGTTGCTTCCATGTCCTGACTATCATAAACAGTGCTGTGATGAACATTGAGGTACACGTGTCTCTTTCAATTTTGGTCTCCTCCGTGTGTATGTGCAGCAGTGGGATTGCTGGGTCATATGGCAGTTCTGTTGTCAGTTTTTTAAGGAATTTCCACACTGTTCTCTTTAGTGGCTGTACTAGTTTGCATTCCCACCAACAATGTAACAGGGTTCCCTTTTCTCCACACCCTCTCTAGCATTTATTGTTTGTAGACTTTTGGATCGCAGCCATTCTGACCAGCGTGAGATGATACCTCATTGTGGTTCTGATTTGCATTTCTCTGATAATAAGTGATATTGAGCATTTTTTCATGTGTTTATTAGCCATCTGTGTGTCTTCTTTGGAGAAATGTCTGTTTAGTTCTTTGGCCCATTTTTTGATTGGGTCATTTATTTTTGGGGGTATTGAGCTGCATGAGCTGTTTGTATATTTTTGAGGTTAATTCTTTGTCAGTTGCTTCATTTGCTATTATTTTCTCCCACTCTGAAGGCTGTCTTTTCACTTTGCTTAATAGCTTCCTTCATTGTGCAAAACTTTTAAGTTTAATTAGATTTCATTTGTTCATTTTTGCTTTTATTCCCATTACTCTGGGAAGTGGGTCATAGAGGATCCTGCTGTGATTTATGTCAGAGAGTGTTTTGCCTATGTTTTCCTCTAGGAGTTTTACAGTTTCTGGTCTTACATTTAGATCTTTAATCCATTTTGACTTTATTTTTGGTTATTTTTGGTATTATGGTGTTAGAAAGTCTTCTAGTTTCATTCTTTCACAAGTGGTTGACCAGTTTTCCCAGCACCCCTTGTTAAAGAGATTGTCTTTTCTCCATTGTATATACTTGCCTTGTGGATTTATCTCTGGACTTTCTATTTTGTTCCATCGATCTATATTTCTGTCTTTGTGCCAATACCATACTGTCTTGATGACTGTAGCTTTGTAGTATAGTCAGAAGTCAGCAAGGTTGATTCCTCCAGTTCCATTCTTCTTTCTAAAGATTGCTTTGGCTATCAAGGTTTTTTGTATTTCTATACAAATTGTGAAATTATTTGTTCTAGTTCTGTGAAAAATACCATTGGTAGCTTGATAGAGATTGCATTGAATCTATAGATTGCTGTGGGCAGTATACTCATTTTCACTATATTGATTCTTCTGATTTATGAACATGGCATATTTTTCCATCTGTTTGTGTAATCTTTGATTTCTTTCACCAGTGTCTTACAGTTTTCTATATATAGGTCTTTTGTTTCTTTCAGTAGATTTATTCCAATGTATTTTATTCTCTTCATCACAATGGTGAATGGTATTGTTTCCTTAATTTCTCTGTTTTCTCATTGTTAGTGTATATGAATGCAAGGGATTTATGTGTATTAGTTTCATATCCTGCAGCTTTGCTATATTCATTGATTAGTTCAGTAATTTTCTGATGGTGTCTTTAGGGTTTTCTAAAATTGTAAATATATTCATGGCTTGTAATGTTCACATGTATTAATAATTTAATAGAATATCTTACTGTTTTAAAAATAGATATACCTTTAAAGATGTATCTATTTATAGAAGTTAGTATCAGTATTGTGCCTATTATTCAATACTTTGTGCCTTTCTCCACCATACTTTAAACACTCTTCCCAAAAATCAACAGAATACAAAAACTAAACAAAATATAATACAAATACTAAATAGAATTGTTTTAAAAATCCATATATCTTGACTACTTTTCAAGCTCAACATCAAAAACATTACCAATGTTAATGCATTACCAAATAGAAAAATACTGACATGATCAAGCACAGCAGAATACCATCTGTGTAGCTGCAGTGAAGTTTATACGAAGATCAGTCCCTTTGATTCTCTCACCTGGTATAATAGGAACATTATATTGTTTCTTTCTAGAAACTAGGTACAGGTAACTTTGTAGAAAATTTCTGTTATCCTTGAATTTATATGCATCTATCTACCAAAAAATTCCACTTGCTAACTAGCAGGTCTGCTTTGAGTCACACTGCATTCAGAAAATCCTATTTTACTAACTTAATTTGGTTTGAATTGTTTTGGTATGGCTTTTGTGTTCTTTGGTTTGCTTTGCTTTTATGAAACAAAGCACTGCTTGGTATCTCTAGTATTATAGTTTATATGAAAATCAGATGCTCTTCACATCCATGCAGAGCAAGGTGTCAAAGCTAAGTTAGGCAAGATTTGTTAGTATTTAGAATGAAGCTTTAAAAAATGATTTTTATTAAAATATAGTTGATCTACAATTTGCATTAGTTTCAGGTGTACAACAAAGTGAACCAGTGATAACTATACATATACCCACTTTTTTTTAGCAAAAGAAACCTTCGATGAGACAACCAGACATGAAAATGGGTCAATGAGAAAAATTGGGAAGAACTTTCTGGGGAGACTTTTTTCTTAGTAGTCAAGATTCTCATCCCTACAGGATGGCTTCAAACAACTGAATGCACTCTGAATCACCCAAGTCCTTTTCCAAGCCTTTAATGGCGACATGGAGGGTCTTCAAAGGAATTAAGAGAGCAACTTTCTCAACAACTAAAAGCAGAATGCAGTTCCAGATCACCAAATCTCTGCAATGCTGGTTCTGTGACCTTGACTTAGAGCCACTGGGATGGGATGTACCAGGAAACCACAATGCTTGGCAGATGCACACTTCATGTGCAAACATTTACCAGATGTGCAGTTCATCTGATCTATGCTCAGCATTAGAAACAAACGTGAAGTTGCTGTGTAATCTGACATGCCCATTCCTCCATGAACCAGCAGTGACAGGTCTGATATCACATTTAAGGTATGCATTTGGAGCAGAGAAAATTTCTTAAGCTCCATTCTCACCCCAATTATAACCAATCCCATATGCTAGTTAAGCCTGAAATTCTACCAAGAAAGATTTGTTTTTGTAGATCAAGAATTCTATCCTTGTTAAAATGGAAATTCCCTTGGGAGATATAACTGTTAATCAGTTATTTATACTTCAGTGTAAATGATTTTAAATCCTGTCTTGACAGCTGGTTTTGATAAGGAAAACACATGAAGATTTGTTGTTTGCATTGTAAGAAGGAAGAAAAAACCTTCAGGAGATAAAAGTTAATAAATGAATAACTCCTTTACCACTATTATTCATCTATTCAATCAATAATATTCATGACTACCCCATTTCAGACAATAGGGCATTCACTGTAGGCAACAGGGATACAGAGATGGAAAAGCATAGTTAATGGCCTTTACAAAGCAGGTTTTACTTCCTACACTGTTGGAGGGAATGTAAATTGGTGCAGCCACTATGGAAAACAGTATGGAGGTTCCTCAAAAAACTAAAAACAGAGCTTTCATATGATCCGGCAATTCCACTCTTGGGCATATATCCAAACAAAACTATAATTCAAAAAGATACATGTACCCCTATGTTAATAGCTGCACTGTTTACAATAGCCAAGACATGGAAACAATCTAAATGCCCATCCACAGATGAATGGGAAAAGAAGATGTACATATATGGAGAAGGAGATGGGAACCCACTCCAGTGCTCTTGCCTGGAGAATCCTATGGATGGAGGAGCCTGCTAGGCTACAATCTATGGGATTGCAAAGAGTCAGACACAACTGAGCAACTTCTCTTCACTTACTTCACTCACTTCATACTTTATCGCTGGAGAAGGGAATGGCAACCCACTCCAGCATTCTTGCCTAGAGAATCCCATGGACAGAGGAGCCTGGCGGGCCACGGTCCACGGGGTCGCAGAGAATTAGTCACAACTGCAGTGACTGAGCATGAGTGCATATGTGCAGGGAATATTAGCTGGCCATAACCTGGGAGGGTAAACGCCATTTGTACTTGCTTCACATGCTAAGCAAAGTCAGAAAGAAAAAGAGAAATACCACACAATATCACTTATATGTCAGATTTAAAACAGAACACAAATGAATATATATATAAAACAGAAACAGACATAGAAGACAGACCTGCGGTTGTCAAGAGAGAGGGGTATGGAGGTGGGATGAACTGGGACTTTGGGATTAGCAGATACAAACTATTATATATAGGATGGGTAAACAACAAGGTCAGTAGGTGCCCAATATGCTACTGGAGATCAGTGGAGAAATAACTCCAGAAAGAAAGAAGGCATGGAGCCAAAGCAAAAACAACACCCAGCTGTGGATGTGACTGCTGATAGAAGAAAGGTCCGATCCTGTAAAGAGCAATGTTGCATAGGAACCTGGAATGTCAGGTCCATGAATCAAGGCAAATTGGAAGTGGTCAAACAGGAGATGGCAAGAGTGAATGTCTACATTCTAGGAATCAGTGAACTAAAATGGACTGGAATAGGTGAATTTAACTCAGATGACCATTATATCTACTACTGAGGCCAGGAATCCCTTAGAAGAAATGGAGTAGCCATCATGGTCAACAAAGTCTGAAATGCAGTACCTGGATGCAATCTCAAAAATGACAGAATGATCTCTGTTCGTTTCCAAGGCAAACCATTCAATATCACAGTAATCCAAGACTATGCTCCAACGTGTAATGCTGAAGAAGCTGAAGTTGAATGGTTCTATGAAGACCTGCAAGACCTTTTAGAACTAACACCCCAAAAAGATGTCCTTTTCATTATAGGGCACTGAAATACAAAAGTAGGAAGTCAAGAAACACCTGGAGTAACAGGTAAATTTGGCCTTGGAATACAGAATGAAGCAGGTCAAAGACTAATAGAGTTTTGTCAAGAAAATGCACTGGTCATAGCAAACACCCTCTTCCAGTAACACAAGAGAAGACTCTACACATGGACATCACCACATGGTCAACACCGAAATCAGATTGATTATATTCTTTGCAGCCAAAGATGGAGAAGCTCTATACAGTCAACAAAAACAAGACTGGGAGCTGACTGTGGCTCAGATCATGAACTCCTTATTGCCAAATTCAGACTGAAACTGAAGAAAGTAGGGAAAACCACTAGACCATTCAGATATGACCTAAGTCAAATCCCTTATGATTATACAGTGGAAGTGAGAAATAGATTTAAGGGCCTAGATCTGATAGATAGAGTGCCTGATGAACTATGGAATGAGGTTCATGACATTGTACAGGAGACAGTGATCAAGACCACCCCCATGCAAAAGAAATGCAAAAAAGCAAAATGGCTGTCTGGGGAGGCCTTACAAATAGCTGTGAAAAGAAGACAAGAGAAAAGCAAAGGAGAAAAGGAAAGATATAAGCATCTGAATGCAGAGTTCCAAAGAATAGCAAGAAGAGATAAGAAAGCCTTCTTCAGCGATCAATGCAAAGAAATAGAGGAAAACAACAGAATGGGAAAGACTAGAGATCTCTTCAAGAAAATTAGACATACCAAGGGAATGTTTCATGCAAAGATGGGCTTGATAAAGGACAGATATGGTACAGACCTAGCAGAAGCAGAACATATTAAGAAGAGGTGGCAAGAATACACAGAACTATACAAAAAAGATCTTCACGACCCAGATAATCACAATGGTGTAATCACTCACCTAGAGCCAGAAATCCTGGAATGTGAAGTCAAGTGGGCCTTAGAAAGCATCACTACGAACAAAGCTAGTGGAGGTGATGGAATTCCAGTTGAGCTATTCCAAATCCTGAAAGATGATGCTGTGAAAGTGCTGCACTCAATATGCCAGCAAATTTGGAAAACTCAGCAGTGGCCACTGGACTGGAAAAGGTCAATTTTCATTCCAATTCCAAAGAAAGGCAATGCCAAAGAATGCTCAAATTACCACACAATTGCACTCATCCTACATGCTAGTAAAGTAATTCTCAAAATTCTCCAAGCCAGGCTTCAGAAATATGTGAACTGTGAACTCCCAGATGTTCAAGCTGGTTTTAGAAAAGGCAGAGGAATCAGAGATCAAATTGCCAATATCCGCTGGACCATCAAAAAAGCAAGAGGAAAAAAAAAAGCAAGAGAGTTCCAGAAAAACATCTATTTCTGCTTTATTGACTAAGCTAAAGCTTTTGACTGTGTGGATCACAAGAAACTGTGGAAAATTCTGAAAGAGATGGAAATACCAGACCACCTAACCTGCCTCTTCAGAAGCCTATATGCAGATCAGGAAGCAACAGTTAGAACTGGACATGAAACAACCGATCGGTTCCAATAGGGAAAGGAGTACATCAAGGCTGTATATTGTCACTCTGCTTATGTAACTTCTATGCAGAGTACATCACGAGAAACACTGGACTGGAAGAAGCACAAGCTGGAATCAAGATTGCTGGGAGAAATATCAATAATCTCAGATATGCGATGACACCACCCTTATGGCAGAAAGTGAAGAGGAACTAAAAAGCCTGTTGATGAAAGTGAAAGGGGAGAGTTGGCTTAAAGCTCAACATTCAGAAAACGAAGATCATGGCATCTGGTCCCATCACTTCATGGGAAATAGATGGGGAAACAGTGGAAACAGTGTCAGACTTATGTTGGGGGGCTCCAAAATCACTGCAGATGCTTATTGCTGCCATAAAAATAACAGATGCTTACTCCTTGGAAGGAAAGTTATGACCAACCTAGATAGCATATTGAAAAGCAGAGACATTACTTTGCCAACAAAGGTCCGTCTAGTCAAGGCTATGGTTTTTCCAGTGGTCATGTATGGATGTGAGAGTGGACTGTGAAGAAAGCTGAGCGCCAAAGAATTGATGCTTTTGAACTGTGGTGTTGGAGAAGACTCTTGAGAGTCCCTTGGACTGCAAGGAGATCCAACCAGTCCATTCTGAAGGAGATCAGCCCTGGGATTTTTTTGGAGGGAATGATGCTGAAGCTGAAACTCCAGTACTTTGGCCACCTCATGTGAAGAGCTGACTCATTGGAAAAGACTCTGATGCTGGGAGGGACTGGGGGCAGGAGGAGAAGGGGACGACAGAGGATGAGATGGCTGGATGGCATCACTGACTCGATGTGCCTGAGTGAACTCTGGGTGTTGGTGATGGACAGGGAGGCCTGGCATGCTGTGATTCATGGAGTCTCAAAGAGTCAGACACGGCTGAGTGACTGAACTAAACTGAACTGAACTAAACAACAAGGTCCTATTGTATAGCACAGGGAACTATATTCGATATCCTGTGATAAACTATCATGATAAACTATTTTAAACTATCATGGAAAAGTATATCAAAAGAATTTGTATATACATATGTGTGTATGCGTGTGTGTGTAACTGAGTCACTTTGCTGTACAGTAGAAATTAATACAATATTATAAATGTATTACACTTCAGTGAAAAATTTTAAAATGTAGAGTTCGGTGGAAATACATGAACTGCACAGTTCCACAGAAGCGGGGAGATGTTAATGGGTGTATGGGCCGGGTGCCAGGGGAGCTCAAAGAAATGAAGATCTAACTCCACCTGGGAGAGGAGACAAAGTTTTCCAGGAGGACGTAAAGTCTGACCTGTGACTTGAAGGAGAACCAGGGATTTGCAGGTAATCTTAAAAGGAGAGAAAGATAATACCAAATCATACTCAGAGCACAGTTAAAGGGCAGAATGTGTTCAGTGTAATAGCTTTCCTGAAGTGAGATCCCATAGGGAAAGCTGTGGGGGCTGAGGAGCTCTGGCTGCTATTATAAAATTCCAGAGAGCAGGAGGTTTCACCACAGACGTTTACTTCCTCACAGCTGTGGAGGCTGGTGGTCCAAAGTGAAGTGCTGGCTTGGTGGACTCTGGTGAGGCCCCCTGTTGGTGGGCCACCATCTTGCTGGCTGTGTGCATTGGGTGGTGACTCTTCTCATAAGAACACTAATCCTGTAATCTCACCCTTGTGTCCCTACTTAACCTAATCCTCTCTCCTTAGAGGCTCTAACTCCAAATACAGTTGAGGGCTTTAACACATGAATTTGGAGGAGACACAGCTGAGTCCACAGCAGGCCCTGAGGGTGACGAATGGTAGTGATGCAAACAATCCATGAAGGGTCTTTTTTTTATATATATAATTTTTATTTTTACTTTTACTTTACAATACTGTATTGGTTTTGCCATACATTGACATGAATCTGCCACGGGTGTACATGAGTTCCCAATCCTGAACCCCCTCCCACCTCCCACCACATATCATCTCTCTGGATCATCCCCGTGCACCAGCCCCAAGCATCCTGTATCCTGTATCGAACATAGACTGGTGATTCGTTTCTTACATGATAATATACATGTTCCACTGCCACTCTCCCAAATCATCCCACCCTCTCCCTCTCCCTCAGAGTCCAAAAGTCCATTCTATACATCTTATCTCTTTTGCTGTCTCACATACGGGGTTATCCTTACCATGTTTCTAAATTCCATATATATGTGTTACTTAATGTATTGGTGTTTTTCTTTCTGGCTTACTTCACTCTGTATAATAGGCTCCAGTTTCATCCACCTCATTAGAACTGATTCAAATTTATTCTTTTTAATGCCTGAGTAATACTCCATTGTGTATCTGTACCACAGCTTTTTTATCCATTCATCTGCTGATGGACATCTAGGTTGTTTCCATGTCCTGGCTATCATAAACAGTGCTGCAATGAACATTGGGGTATATGTGTCTCTTTCAATTCTGGTTTCCTCGGTGTGTATGCCCAGCAGTGGGATTGCTGGGTCATAAGGCAGTTCTATTTCCAGTTTTTTAAGGAATCTCCACACTGTTCTCCATAGTGGCTGTACTAATTTGCATTTCCACCAACAGGGTAAGAGGGTTCCCTTTTCTCCACACTCTCTCCAGCATTTATTGCTTGCAGACTTTTGGATCACAGCCATTCTGACTGGTGTGAAATGGTACCTCATTGTGGTCTTGATTTGCATTTCTCTGATAATAAGTGATGTTTAGCATCTTTTCATGTGTTTGTTAGCCATCCGTATGTCTTCTTTGGAGAAATGTCTATTTAGTTCTTTGGCCCATTTTTTGATTGGGTCATTTATTTTTCTGGAATTGAGCTGCATAAGTTGCTTGTATACCTTTGAGATTAGTTGTTTGTCAGTTGCTTCATTTGCTATTATTTTCTCCCATTCATAAGGCTGTCTTTTCACCTTGCTGATAGTTTCCTTTGTTGTGCAGAAGCTTTTAATTTTAATTAGATCCTATTTTTTTTATTTTTGCTTTTATTTCCAGTATTCTGGGAGGTGGATCATAGAGGATCCTGCTATGATTTATGTCGGAGAGTGTTTTGCCTGTGTTCTCTTCTAGGAGTTTTATAGTTTCTGTTCTTACTTTTAGGTCTTTAATCCATTTTGAGTTTACTTTTGTGTGTGGTGTTAGAAAGTGATCTAGTTTCATTCTTTTACAAATGGTTGACCAGTTTTCCCAGCACCACTTGTTAAAGAGATTGTCTTTACTCCATTGTATATTCTTACTTCCTTTGTCAAAGATAAGGTGTCCATGGTGTGTGGATTTGTCTCTGGGCTTTCTATTTTGTTCCATTGGTCTATATTTCTGTCTTTGTGCCAGTACCATACTGTCTTGATGACTGTGGCTTTGTAGTAGAGCCTGAAGTCAGGCAGGTTGATTCCTCCAGTTCCATTCTTCTTTCTCAAGATTACTTTGGCTATTTGAGGTTTTTTGTATTTCCATACAAATCTTGAAATTATTTGTTCTAGTTCTGTGAAAAATAACGCTTTGTCCATAGGTGTGTGGATTTATCTCTGGGCTTTCTATTTTGTTCCATTGATCTATATTTCTGTCTTTGTGCCAGTACCATACTGTCTTGATGACTGTGGCTTTGTAGTAGAGCCTGAAGTCAGGCAGGTTGATTCCTCCAGTTCCATTCTTCTTTCTCAAGATTACTTTGGCTATTTGAGGTTTTTTGTATTTCCATACAAATCTTGAAATTATTTGTTCTAGTTCTGTGAAAAATAACGCTGGTAGCTTGATAGGTATTACATTGAATCTGTAGACTGCTTTAGGTAGTATACTCATTTTCACTATATTGATTCTTCCAATCCATGAACATGGTATATTTCTCCATCTATTCGTGTCTTCTTTGATTTCTTTCATCAGTGTTTTATAGTTTTCTATATATAGGTCTTTAGTTTCTTTAGGTAGATATATCCTAAGTATTTTATTCTTTTCATTGCAGTGGTGAATGGAATTGTTTCCTTAATTTCTTTTTCTCCTTACTCATTATTAGTGTATAGGAATGCAAGGGATTTCTGTGTGTTGATTTTATACCCTGCAACTTTACTATATTCATTGATTAGCTCTAGTAATTTTCTGGTGGAGTCTTTAGTGTTTTCTATGTAGAGGATCATGTCATCTGCAAACAGTGAGAGTTTTACTTCTTCTTTTCCAATTTGGATTCCTTTTATTTCTTTTTCTGCTTTGATTGCTGTGGCCAAAACTTCCAAAACTATGTTGAATAGTAGCAGTGAAAGTGGGCACCCTTTTCTTGTTCCTGACTTTAGGGGAAATGCTTTCAATTTTTCACCATTCAGGATAATGTTTGCTGTGGGTTTGTCATATATAGCTTTTATTATGTTGAGGTATGTTCCTCATGAAGGGTCTTTAAATCAGGCGAAGAGCAACAGATTTTGTCATTAAAGCTCATCCTGGGATTCTTCAGAGGAATTTTCCAATAGACATACTCTGCATCACATTTTATAAAGTTCGCTGTGGAGGCATAAGAAAACAGAAAGGCCCCAGGAAGCAGGAGGACTTGAGGCAGAATGTCTCTTTCCACTCTTTCACTGGAGTGGAAAGAGACTTGGGTGCTGAGACAGGCCAAGAATGATAGTTCATCACTGGGTGTAGGGGAGAAATAAGAATGACCCACTTCTGGTCCTTTCCAAGAGAAAGAACTCAGAAGGAAAACCAAACTGTTTGCTGGGAGATGGGTGAGTAGAAATAAAATGCTTCTTAGTTTTAGGAAAGCAGGTATAAGCATCATAGGAGGTATGAGGTATTTACATATGGAACTGTGTAGTGTTTTTAGGCAAAGTTAATATCTCAAATGAAGGCTCTTTTCTGCCAGCAGAATACATAATTGAATTGTCTTCTATCCATCAGGAAAGGTTAAGCTATACTGAGGAGCAAATATATCCAAGAATTGAGTTGCCTTTTAACAACAAAGTTTATTTTTGCTTATATTCTATGTACACTGTGGGCTGGCTACTGGTTCTGCTACTCATGACTCATTTTCAGGCCCATTCTAGGAACATGACCATTTTCAATGACAGAAGTAAAGAGCTCTAGAGGGTCTCAAATATTCCAGTCCAGAAACATGTCAATTTTCCACTGAACTCATTGACCAGAACTTGTGTGAGGGCAGGAGATGTCAACTTATCATGGAGCTGAAATATACTTGGCAAACAAAGTTAATGATGATCACATATAGCTACACATTCCCCACTCTCCCTCAAAAAATATGTGGAGGAACCTTTATAGCAGTTGTTCAAACTGCAACTTAGCAGGTCATAACCAGTGTTTTGTTTTTTTTTTGTTTTTTTTTTGTTTTTTCTCCAACAGAATGAACAGAAGAGGAAATGTCAGAACATCATGCATGTAGAAAAGGTGGGTATTCGTCATGAGACAGTATTTAATATATATCTATCAAATAAGTACAGATGTGCCACAATATAAAATATCTTCCTGTGGGACCTGTAAAAAACCTTTTAAAGCAATTGTTCTATGGTAGCTCCAAGTAAGCCAGTATATAGAAACACAACAAAAACATAACAACTGGGCTATTCTAATCCAAAGTTCTGTGACTACCACAGAAAACTAAAGGAAACATGGTATTCCTTCATAGCATCAACTCAGAAAACTGAGTCCAAGTTTTACTCTTTGTTTAATATAAAGATCTCTCAATAATAAATCAATTAAGAAATATCATGAACAGTGTGGGAGGGAAGGATTGGGAGTTCGTGTTTAGCAGATACAAAGTATCATATATGGAATTTAACAAACCATAATGGAATTTAACATATTTTATAATTAGCTCTCAAACTCTATATCTTAAAATTCAGACTAGCCATATTTTCATAAGAACTCACACATATGAAGAATATGTATACCACTGAATATGACATATTTGATTAATACAGGAAACACTTGTAAGTTGCCTTGGAATCTGTAATTAGAGCTCTCCTTTTAAATAACGCATTTATTTCTCGTGTTCTTAATTTTCATAAAGAAATGACTGTAATTATCTTGTAACTTTTAAGTAAAATGAAACAGACTCACAGATATAGCGTGGTTGCCAAGGAAGAGGGGGAGTAAGGAAAGGATGGATTAGGAGTTTGGGATTAGCATATGCAAACTAGAATGGATAACAACAAAGTCCTACCATATACAACAGAAAACTATATTCAGTATCTTGCGATTAAACCATAATGAAAAAGAATATGAAGAAGAATATCGTATATGTATAACTAATTCATTTTGCCATACAGTTGAAATTAACACAAAGTTGTATTTTAAATTTATTAAAAAGAAATACCATGAAGTGACATATTTTTGGCACCTTCCAAAGTTTAAGGATTCCATGACTTTTTGTTTCTCCTAAAATAAAAACTTCAAAGCTTCAAAAGATTTTCCTTAATTATACAAAGCCATTTTATTGGTGAGGAATATATACAATTCTCATATTAATTTAAGTGGCACTCGACCAAGATGAACAGCAATAAAAATTTTTTACTTTGTATTATTATTAACTTATCAAACATTGCCATGGGTGATTTTATCAGGCTCACGTATGTTTAAGGCAGAATGTATATTTCAAAACTACAAAATACCTATTGCATCTCACTCCTTGTCACAGACTTAATATTCTCAATTTCCAATAGTCTATTTTTATCTTCAACTAAGACTATACAAATGGGAAACATGCACATTCTATGTGTTTGTTTATGGGGGAAATGCAGTATTTATCAATTTAGTTTCAAATTTCTTGTTTCCAAAATGAATTCATCTTAACTCTTACTTTCTAGCTTCCATGTGAAACAGTTGTAATATTTATAGTGCTTATTTAAATGCAAGAGTTTCAATCAATGTCAGTGTTTTCTGCCCCTCCCCCAAATATACCATCATCCTTTTTCCTATATACCCTTCATAGCTCTGTCAGTCCAAAAGCCAGCCTTTTGTTTCTATGGGGGAAATGCTTGCTAAACAGCCAAGAGTACAAGTAAATGTCTCCTGTAGTACATCTTCGTTAACCTCCCAGATGGCTCCACTGTCTCATTAGGGATGCCAGAGATGTTTCCTGAGGAAAAAAAGAGCCAACATGAACGACCTACCATCCTGACATTCAAGAGAACCAAATAAAATGTGACTGTGTTAAAAGAATGGAAAATGAAACGCCCATCTTCCAAAATACACTAGTGTACAATTTTTTACCATATAAAAGGAAGCTCTGACATGGAAAATGATGAACATCCTGCATTTGTTAATTAAAGAAGTATTATGTTGAGTTCAATAACAGTAACTTGTTTTAAAGTGATGAGTCAACAATATTTAGTTCCTTCCTGGCCATATTCAGCCAGGTGCAGGGAAAAAAGGACTGTATTGGCAGCTGGACTGTCTGTGTCCCAGACCCAGCAAGGTCACGAAGATACTGTTGGAATCTGGGCAAGAAAACAAGGCTGGCTGGACTTCAGCATATCCTCTATCAAACCATGGGGAAGAGATGAGTGAGCTGGAGAGCACTTCCATTTCAAATTGGCTACAGTTCTGTTCTCTCAAATGACTTATTGAATGATTTGTTCCATTAAATACAAGGCTAATAAGTAGCTTCTTAAATTCCTCCAAAAGGTCATTTTTTCCCCCATTGTTCCAAATTGGACCTACTAGATCTAATAGACTCTGAATTTTCTATAAGTATTTTGTAATCAAAATTAACATACCTACTTCTATTACATTCAAAGAGCACAATATCATTGTGATCTCTTTTCATGAAAGTATTTCTTTGTTATTGCTAACCTATGAGACCAAAACATAAACCCTTGAAAATGGTCCTCCTTCTAAACAAATGACAAGATCTACACAGACCCAACTGAATGCTTGCAGTAGGGTTTTGGATCCTTAAATGTGAGATTTCTTAAACCATTTTACATTGTTCTCAACACATATACACACAAATGTTACCAACAAATACCACAGTCGAATTATTATCTTCTGCCAACTAAGATGGCAGTAAAAACTACATAGATATTCCTAAATAGCAGAGAGCACTGGGGATGTGTATTTGAGCTGTGTGCTTCCTTCTTACAGTTGAATAAAACTATCCCTGGTATTCTGGAAAATGACAACACTATACTTCAAAATGAGTAAATAATGAATATTTCCTAGGAAAAACCAGCCCACAAGAACTAGAAATCATTCTACTTTGTAAATATTTTGGTCCACACCTTGGCAAATGAGATCAGTGGAAAGTGTTTAAAAAGATATCATTAAGTCCCTGTAATGTGAGATAAGTATGATAAAGAGACTGAGTTATTATATATTTATAAAATTATAAATTATATTTATAATTATAATTATTAAATATTCATTTAAAATCTTACAGAAAGGAGCCCTCAAAGGTATCATAATGCCCAAATTCAAGACAGTATTATTACTGTCAAATTTATCATCTACAGTACAAGAAATTCATGATGTGGGAAACTCTCATGACTCCCATTGTTCACTCCCAAACTAGTTGGTTACATCCAGTCTCTTACACAGACCTTCAAATTCCATGGTGAAAGCAGAAACAGCTGCACTGGACTTTGTTCCTGTTGGGAAACTGACGTTTCTCTAGCAAGTGCCAAGAGCAGACTCAGAATTACAATATGTCAGACATTATCCAAGAGGAGATGTTCTAATTTTCCTATAACATCCAAATGCTACTCACAAGAAATTGCAAACAATATCCTTAAAGCCATATCACACAAGAGCCCAAGGGGGCAATTATGGCTGTCCAGATATTTGCTTGCTCCAGAATGTTCACTTCAGAACAGAAGTAATAAAGCAGGTGCTAAAATGACTTTTGTTCCACTCCACAATTACAGGTACTTTAGAGTAACATTGTCAGAGTAACACTGGATGTGGCCTTTTCAGAATTTCACAGCCTGTATTGCTGGGGAGGCAAGATTGCTCAAAGATGGAAGATTCTCAGAGCAGGAAGAGGAAAAACACTCTGAGAGAGGTGGACAAAATGAGGAATAACCATGGCTTCTTGGACATTTGCAGCTCTTTCTTTGGATCCCTGGGGAAGCTATGGGTTCTTGGACTGGATGGGCAGAGCTTGACTCAGGTTCGCCATGAACAAACCCAAGAGGAACAGGGGATAAGCATGTCCAGATGACATGACACCAGTATGTAGTATAAGCCACAATCATTGAGGGTAAGCTACAGTAAATGGAAAAAACATCCATAGAGTAGTAAATATAAAACTGCAAAAACAAAGATGTGAATGATAAAAAAAGACAGCACCATAGAGGAAGCCCACAAACTCAGGAGACGTAGTAACTAACACCTATAGAAACAGAGTTAATAACAGTCTGAAAAAGACTAGCTTAGATGTCATTCATATTTAGAGATGTGTATAAGAATGTTTGAATACAGATATTAACATATTCAGAAATGGGTGTGAAAATAATTGAAGAAGAAAGTACCTAGATGGAAAATCAAGCTGAAGAATTCTACCAGACCACAAGCAAAAGGACACAGATCTTACAAAATATTTTAAAAGTTTTCAGAAGGAAAACATACAATGATATATGTGTAGAAATAATGTAAGAAAAGGTAAAATAAAAGCTTTGAGAGCTAAGTAAAGATTTTAATCTTTAGATTTAGAGGGTCGCAAAAGTACCAAATTGCTTGAACAGGGAGGAAAAAGATCTTTTAGAGCAGTATTAGTGAAAAATCAGAATTCAAAGGATAAAGCAAAAAATCCTAAGGTAGGAGGAGTGGAAGGGAGTGTATATGGAAAAGATATATAAAAAGAAATAAAATTCAGATTTCTGCAGACTTCTTAGCACAAAATTGAAGCCAAAAGATAATGGATCCAAATCTTCAAAGTTATGCATGAAAATAGTTTTGGACTTAACCAAAGCTACTTTCATTTTTAATATTTTGAACATTTGAAGATTAAAGAATTCAAAAGTCTACTATTTCTGCAAAAAAAAATCACTAGAAGATAAAACTAAGAGATCGTTATGAAACAGAAATTTTCTTAAAAATCAATGAACATGCCACCCTGCAATACTATTCCTTCAAAATAAAAAACTTCAATATAATGTTGTTACTAAAAAAACATTAATAACATTCTGGAAATAAAACATAAACCCTCAAATTGAGTCCTGGCTGTGGGATGGGGTATGGAGGGCAGTGAAGGTGATAAAAGTCATGTAAATAGGATAAGTAAGTTATTTTGGGGGGGAGGGATAGATCTCAACTGGCTAACCCATGGTAAGAAAATGCAAGTTTTAACTGATACATAGAAATGTAATAGTAATCACTATTACACAAAGAAGAATGTAACTTCCAGAGATAATTGGTAGGGGGAGAAAATGAAGCAAACTTAATTCATTCCAAACAAAGATGGGAAAACTAAGAGTAACAATTATAATAAAGAATAAGAAAACAAGATAGACATAGAAAGATAAAGATGCAAAGAAATAATTCAAATGTATAAGCAATCATAATAAAATTTAACAAGTTAAATTTGACTATTTAGAAATATTTTAGATTTTTTTTTAAAGTCTACCTATATGCTTCTTATAAGAAATCCACCTAAAATCAGTGACAACGAGTGTTGAAAATAAGCAGTCAGAGAAATAATTCACTAGGAAAATGCTAATAAAACAAAGTAGGCATATCACATAAAATAGAAGGCAAAAAATGATTAAACAGGGCCAAGAAGGGAATAACAGTATTTGTAAAATACTCATTTCCTAAGCAATGTTTTAAAACTGCATCCTTTTTTCTTTGAATATTTTGACATGAACATTCATATATATAAATTTGTTTACTATTTTCTACTTATATCTAAAGACACATTTACTGTTAAACACTATTTTTAATGCCATTGCATAATCGATGCAAATATCAACCTTGTCTCTAATACTGAACATTTAGTATATTTTCTATGTCTTACTTATACGAGTAACAGAAAAATAAACCATTCTAGAGATACTTTTTCTAAGATGAAAGAAAGAAAAAGAGGCAATGAATTGATAATCCAACTAATAGATCCACCAATCAACTGAACCTCAGACTCTCAGACCTCAGACCATCAGACAGAAAGGGAAATGGATGCTGGTAACAGGGGAACTGTCTGACATCGTCCCTCCCAACACAGACCCTTCTAAGGATTTTAGTACAACAATATGCACACCAACCGATCCACAGCTAACACCAGACTCTGCTCTCCCCCGTTAAATCATCTCTATGAAAGAGTCAAAAATAACCTGATTAATGTGTTGCAAACCTTTGTCTTCCCTCTCAGTATTTCTTTTAGTAAGAATGCTAACTCTGTAAAATAAACACAAGGCAAACATTAGGGAAGAAGAGCTCCCTAACTCAGGTATTTTTTTTCATATTTTTAATTAAAGTATAGTCGATATGTTAGTTTCAGGTGTACAGCACATTCAGTATTGTATATACAACTTTAGATTCTCCTTTATAGGTATTACAAAATGTTGGGTATAGTTCCTTGTGCTACACAAAGCTCCTTGTTGTTTATCTATTCTATTGTATATAGAATGGATATAATATTCTATATGTTATATCTATAACCAGATATAATCTATAATCAGCTCCTTGTTGGTTATCTATTCTATTATATATAGAATAGATATAATATTCTATATATTATATCTATAACCAACCTCCTAAGCTATCTCTCTCCCCACCCCCTGTCCCTTTTGCAGTTTAGGAATTAAAATGAGGTGAAATAATAGCCTACAACCTTCTGGAAGGTCATATTTGGGATTCACAATGGTCCACAGAAAACTTTCCACATTGCTTCCTCACACCTACCCTCCCTCTTCCTTCTATTCAATATTCCTTCCCTTCACAGATTCAGAAATGGCGAGCAGGACTGAATATTTCTAAAATCAGAGGGACACAAACCTTTGTACTTTTGCATAGAGGATGCTATGCTATGCTAAGTCACTTCAGTCATGTCCGACTCTGTGCGACCCCTTAAACGGCAGCCCACCAGGCTCCCCCGTCTCTGGGACTCTCCAGGCAAGAACACTGAAGTGGGTTGCCATTTCCTTCTCCAATGCATGAAAGTGAAAAGTGAAGTGAAGTCACTCAGTCGTGTCTGACCCTCAGCGACCACATGGACTGCAGCCTTCCAGGCTCCTCCATCCATGGGATTTTCCAGGCAAGAGTACTGGAGTGGGGTGCCACTGCCTTCTGCGTTGCATAGAGGATAGTCCGCAAATAAATCACCACTGGAATAACAGAGCTGTAAGGGTCTTCCAAGCAAGGTATGGCACAATACTTAAGGCAGAAATGTGCATTCACACTGATATACTAATTATTCTCTGTAATGAAGGAATATTTCATAATAATGAAACTGTAATATTAACCAGTGCTACATTCAATATGTCAGCAAATCTGGAAAACTCAGCAGTGGCCACAGGACTGGAAAAGGTAAGTTTTCATTCCAATCCCAAACCAGAGCAATTCCAAAGAATGCTCAAACTAGCATATAATTATGCTCATTTCACATGCTAGCAAGGTGATGCTCAAAATCCTTCAAGTTAGGCTTCATCAGTATGTGAACTGAGAACTTCCAGATGTACAAGCTGGATTTAGAAAAGGAAGAGAAACCAGAGGTAAAATTGCCAACATATATTAGATCATAGAAAAAGCAAAGGAATTCCGGGGTGGGGGGGGAGGCAGGAAACATCTATTTCTGCTTCACAGACTACACTAAAGCCTTTGATAGTGTGGATCACAAAAACTGGGAAATTCTGAAAGAGACAGGAATGCCAGACCACCTTACCTGTCTCCTGAGAACCCTGTGTGCAGGTCAAGAAGCAACAGTTAGAACCAGACGTGGAACAATGGACTGGTTCAAAATTAGGAAAGCAGTATGTCAAGGCTGTATATTGTCACCCTGCTTATTTAACTTCTATACACTGTGTACGTGTGTGTGTGTGTGTGCGCGCGTGCACTCAGTCATGTTTAATTCTTTGCACCCTATGGACTGTAGCCCAGCAGGTTACTCTGTCCATGGGATTTTCCAGGCAAGAATACTGGAGTGGATTGCTATTTCCCTTTCCTCTATGCAGAGTACATCATGCAAAATGCTGGCTGGATAACTCATGAGCTGGAATCCAAATTTCCAGGAGAAGTATCAGCAACCTCAGATATGCAGATGATACCAGTCTAATGGCAGAAAGCAAAGAGGAACAACAGAGCTTCCTGATGAGGGTAAAAAGAAGAGTGAAAAAGCTGGCTTGAAACTCAACAATCAAAAAACTAAGATCATGGCAACCAATCTCATCAATTCATGGCAAATAGATGGGGGGAAAATGGAAACAATGACAGATTTTCTTTTCTTGGGCTCCAAAATCACTGCGGATGGTGACTGCTGCCATGAAATTAAAAGATGTTTGCTCCTTAGAAGAAAAGCTATAACAAACCTAGACACCATATTAAAAAGCAGAGACATCATTTTGTCAACAGTCCATCCAGTAGACACATTTGGATGTGAGAGTTAGACCGTAAAGAGTTCAGTTCAGTTCAGTCGCTCAGTCATGTCCGACTCTTTGTGACCCCATGAATCGCAGCACGCCAGGCCTCCCTGTCCATCACCAACTCCCGGAGTTCACCCAGACCCACGCCCATGTAGTCAGTGACACCATCCAGTCATCTCATCCTCGGTCATCCCCTTCTCCTCCTGCCCCCAATCCCTCCCAGCATCAGGGTCTTTTCCAATGAGTCAACTCTTCGCATGAGGTGGCCAAAGTACTGGAGTTTCAGCTTCAGCATCATTCCTTCCAAAGAACACCCAGGACTGATCTCCTTCAGAATGGACTGGTTGGGTCTCCTTGCAGTCCAAGGGACTCTCAAGAGTCTTCTCCAACACCACAGTTCAAAAGCATCAATTCTTCGGTGCTCAGCCTTCTTCACAGTCCAACTCTCACATCCATACATGAACACTGGAAAAACCATAGCCTTGACTAGACGGACCTTAGTCGGCAAAGTAATGTCTCTGCTTTTGAATAGGCTATCTAGGTTGGTCATAACTTTTCTTCCAAGGAGTAAGTGCCTTTTAATTTCATGGCTGCAGTCACCATTTTTAGTGATTTTGGAGCCCATAAAAATAAAGTTGACATTGTTTCTACTGTTTCCCCATCTATTTCCCATGAAGTGATGGGACCAGATGCCATGATCTTTGTTTTCTGAATGTTAAGTTTTAAGTCAACATTTTCACTCTCCTCTTTCAGCTGAGTGCTAAAGAATTGATGCTTTTGAACTGTGGTGCTGGAGAAAACTCTTGCGCATCCCTTGAATAGTAAGATCAAACCAGTCAATCCTAAAGTAACCCTGAATATTCATTGGAAGGATTGATGCTGAATCTGAAGCACCAATACTTTAGCCACCTGGTGTGAAGAGCTGACTTAATGGAAAAGATCCTGATGCCAGGAAAGATTGAGGTCAGGAGGAGAAAGGTGTGACAGGGGAGGAGGTGGTTGGATGGCATCAATGAACATGAGTTTGAGCAAGCTCTGGGAGATAGTGAAGGACGGGGAAAGCTGGTGTGCTGCAAACCATGGCACCATGAAGAGAAGGCCACAACTTAGCCACTGAACAATACAATAACATTAACCAGGAAGGCAGAAAGTTTATGTTTCTCTGCTTAAATCTGCCCACTCTAGGTTTTTCCCTACTGTTTTCTATTGACCATACATCCCAAGAATTATTATACTCATCTTACAGCTTCAAATGTTCATCATTCATTTTCTCTAAAATTCGATAAAGTTGTATATACATACTCACCATTATGGAAACACCTCAGTATCACTGGCCTCCTCAGGTTCCAAAGAAATGCCTCCTCTCACCCACCCCCATACCCTGCTCCTTTACCTCCTGCTTCGAATCATATCCTCCATGAGAGTTACCCTTCCTTGAGATAATCAATCCTTTTACAGTGCCCTTGGCAACATTTCTTCACTGTTTCCCAAAAGATAGCATCTGTCTTGATCGGTCTTGATCTTCTAGACTTTCTGGTTAGCTTATGATTGACAGATTTGTGCTCAGCTGGAAACACCACCACCCTCTCTGCTTCAGTGACCATTTCTACAGAAGGGCTCCAGGTCCCGTATTTGGAAATATTTACAGCTCTCCCTTCATAAACCCTCCCTTCCCATCAAGCCCTTAAACAAATCACACCCATTCCCAGTTTTAAGTCTGTTTCACAATATATCTTCATTTGTGAGATATAGACCAGTGCTCAAAGTCCAAGTAATAAACAGCAGAAACTTACAGAAAGGAGAAAAGAAATGCCACTGAAGATCAAGAGCATGTGGGCTTCTGGGAAACCCGCAAGGCTGAGGGATTAAATCAGCTGTCAGCTGACTGCCCTGACGTCTCCTGTGACTGCCCTGTGCGCAAGCTGCAAGGCGGGTGCCCCGGCTTTCCTGGTTGTTAAACATTCTAAACGTCACTCCTTTTTCCAAGCACTTACACACCTTACAAAAGGAATATGTCCTAAACATTACACGATGTTTTTAACTACCAAGAATAAATCACATTAAATTGAACTTCACTTTTTTCACATTTTTAAAAAGTGGTATTGGTGTATAGTTGATTTACAGTGTTGTTAGTTTCAGGTGTACAGCATGGTGGTTCAATCACACATAGACACACACTCATTCTTTAACAGATGCTTTTTCCATACAGGTTGTTACAGAATATTGAGTAGAGTTCCCTGTGCTACACAGTTTGACCTGTATTTTTTGATAGGATTGAGCTTCCTCTGTGACACTAGTGGCAAAGAATCCTCCTACCAATCCAGGAGACATAAGAGACGCGGGTTCAATCGCCAGTCAGGAAGATTCCCCTGGAGGAGGGTATGGCAACCCGCTCCAGTACTCTTGTCTGGAGAATCCCATGGACAGAAGAGCCTATGGACGGTGGTCCATAGCGTCACAAAGAGTCAGACACGAATGAACCGACTTAGCACACACACGCACAAGGCTGATACCATGAGAAGACTGTACTTATGACACTTCAAAAATGAGAGCAGATCAATGTAGCCTGGATATAAAACTAATCCAGCGGCTCCCCCATGGTGAGTAACGGTGGCTGCCAACCTGGCAAGAGGTTTCTAGCGAGATATTTTAGAATTCTGCCAGGTGTCCTGCCAAGCTCTTGGTTATCCATAATTTGAGTGAGGAAAATGATGACATGCAAATCAAGTTTCTAGATAAAGAAAAGCTAAAAAAGATTTCTAACTGATTGAATGGAAGCCTGTGGATAAGATCTCACCTGGATAAATAATGAACCAATCACAAGAAGACAAAATTCAAAAGAAATACACAAAAACCCTGGGATCCAAAACTTGGATTGTGGAATGCTTAAAAGGAATCCGTTGGCCTAACAGCAGGAGGGCTGAGCAGACAAAAAGGCCTTAGCTAATGGCAAACTGAAGTCATTTGTGTGAGCTAGCTGCCAAAAATTAGCTTGCTCTTTGGCCACAGTGAGAAAAGAGCAGGGCTACACCCTTTCTATTTAGCAACCAATGATCAGAAAGAATCAATACTCAGCATGTCCAGGGAAGGTTGACCAGGCTGGAGAAGGAACTGTAAACCATGCAAAAGACAAAGAAAGAAGCAGTTTTAGAATACCATGTTCCACTTGTCTTCAAATCTTGGCAAGACTGGATTTGAAATGGAAGAGACGTTTTTTGTCCCTGTTACTGCTAGAGCACAGATTTGGGACCAGTGCATGGACACCCCAAGGAGGAACTTTTCAGTTTAACCTAAAAAATCATTTTTAATAAATAAGGATGTTTAAAGCAGAAAGTTTCCCATCCTTAACGGTATCTGGCATCAGATCATGTGTTCATTAGTTATGCTATTAGGAGAGATTAAGGCATCAAGCGTCATTCGTATAAACAACATTTGTATCACAAGTGACAATTACTTGTAAGGTAATTTCCAGCCGTATGATTTATGTTGACCATTGTGTGCGTCTAAACTGAACCATGCTTCAAGAAGCAGGCTCACACCACACCTCCTCCATGAAGCAAAGTATGACACAGACCAAACTTCCCTGGCACCGACCTCCAGCATTAAACCATTTGGAGTCTTACTTTGCTTCCGAACTTATATTTGAAGTAGTCCATCTCCCAATCATACCATAAGCAACCTCAGTTTGCTAGGCACCCAGGGGCCAGGGAGCTTGCTGACTCATCACTCCCCCCTCCACCCCCACCACACCCCGCTCACAGCAGAATCAACATTTTTACAATTATCAGTAGCTCCTTTTTGTGAACGGGAAGAATGACAACAACAGCTATCTTGGGAGCATTTGTCTCCCCTCTGCCCTTTTGATATATCAAAATTCCTTGTTTTGCATTTAAAACTTCCCAACTCCCTAATGGGGGCTTCCGAGATGGTACAGTGATAAAGAATCTGCCTGCCAATGCCAGAGACACAGGGTTCCATCCCTGGGTAAGGAAGATCCCCTGGAGTGGGAAATGGCAACCCACTCCAGTATTCTTGCCTGGAAAACTCCTTGGATAGAGGAGTCTGGTGGGCTGCAGTCCGTGGGCTCCAGTCCATGGGCTACAGTCCGTGGACTACATTCCATGGGGTCGCAAAAAGTCAGACAAAATGACTGAGCAACTGAGCACACAGGCAACTCCCCAATGAGGACAATGATCTCAGAAATTGAAACCCACTCTTGCAGCTTTTGCAGATAATAAAATATGCCTTCTTTCTTTCCCTGTTAGCACACGTGAAGAAATGGCTCTGAGAAAACAAATCCCAGGAGAAAGGTTTTAAAAGGAAAAAAGTCAAAATTTGAAGTTGTCTACAGTAAAAGTAGACTTTATTGATTACACCAAAGCCTTTGACTGTGTGGATCACAACAAACTGTGGGAAATTCTTCAAGAGATGGGAATACCAAACCACCTGACCTGCTCCTGAGAAATCTGTATGCAGGTCAAGAAGCAACAGTTAGAACTGGACATGGAAAAACAGACTGGTTCCAAATAGGAAAAGGAGTACATCAAGACTGTATATTGTCACCTTGCTTATTTAACTTATATGCAGAGCACATCATGAGAAATGCCAGGCTGGATGAAACACAAGCTGGAATCAAGATTGCTGGGAGAAATATCAATAACCTCAGATATGCCAATGACACCACCCTTATGGCAGAAAGTGAAGAGGAAAAGAACCTCTCGATGAAAGGAAAGAGGAGAGTGAAAAAGGTGGCTTAAAACTCAACATTCAGAAAACTAAGATCATGCCATCTGGCCCCATCACTTCATGGCAAACAGATGGGGAAACAACAGAAACAGTGACAGACTTTATTTTTTTAGGGCTCCAAAATCACTGCAGGTGGTGATTGCAGCCATGAAATTAAAAGACACTTGCTCCTTGGAAGAAAAGCTATGACCAACCTAGACATCATATTAAAAAGCAGAGACATCACTCTGCCGACAAAGGTCCATCTAGTCAAAGCTATGATTTTTCCAGTAGTCATGTATGGATATGAGAGTTGGACTATAAAGAAAGCTCAGTGCCAAAGAATTGATGCTTTTGAACTGTGGTGTTGGAAAAGACTCTTGCAAGTCTCTTGGACTGCAAAGAGAACCAACCAGTCCATCCTAAAGGAAATCAGTCCTGAATATTCATTGGAAGGACTGATGCTGAAGCTGAAACTCCAATACTTTGGCCACCTGATGTAAAGAACTGACCCATTGGTGCTGGGAAAGATTGAAGGTGGGAGGAGAAGGGGATGACAGAGGATGAGATGGCTGGAGGACATCACCGACTCAATAAACATGAGTTTGAGTAAACACGGGGAGTTGGTGATGGACAGGGAGGCCTGGTGTGCTACAGTCCATGGGGTCAAAAAGAGTTGGACACAACTGAGCAACTGAACTGAACTGATGTATGGATATGAGTTGAACTATAACAAAAGCTGAGCGCTGAAGAATTGTTGCTTTTGAACTGGGGTGGAGAAGACTCTTGAGAATCCCTTGGACTGCAAGGAAATCCAACCAGTCAATCCTAAAGGAAATCAGTCCTGAATATTCATTGGAAGGACTGATGCTGAAACTGAAACTCCAATACTTTGGTCACCTGATGCGAAGAACTGACTCGTCAGAAAAGACCTTGATGCTGGCAAAGATTGAAGGCAGGAGGAAAAGGGGACGACAGAGGATGAGATGGTTGGATGGCATCACTGACTAATGGACATGGATTGAGTAAGCTCCAGGAGTTGGTGATGGACAGGAAAGACTGGTGTGTTGCAGTCCATGGGGTTGAAAAGAGTTGGACACGACTGAGCAACTGAACTGAACAGTAAAAGTAGCAGAGTCTTACCCTCTGCAGAAGCAGGGCTAGGATTCTTCTTCCCTGCATTTGAGAAGATGGCAACCCTGTAATAATTGGATTCCTTGAGGACACTGTCTTGAGAAATAGATTGGCCTTGCTTAAGGATTGGCAACATGAAAACAGCTATAGAGAGGAAGGGGAAAGAGGCTCTTCTTGCAGCTATCTTTATGATACATGCTCATCTTTGCGGACAAGTTGAAGATAGAATGAAATGGAAAACATGCACACATTTATTCTTAAAGTCATTAGTATTCAAAGCGTTTGAAAATATGAAATTATAATTGCTTCACTAGTCTTACTTAAACTGTTTTAGGCTCAAGTATGGATAACATGGCAGGTTTCTAGATAGGAGATATGAAATTCAACTTGGCAGCCTTATCCAAGATGATGTAGAAACATTTAAAACACACAAATTCATGGTACTACTCAAGCTTAGCATTTAATGATGTAATAGGTCTGGCCAAAAAATGTCCAATGTGAAATTACACTATCCAGCTAAAAATTAAAAATATTTCGAGGCACAGTTAAGGAAATACAGATGCACAAATGGCTCTCACTAGCCTATATTGGTAACTGGCCAGACATTCACTTAATTAGCTAATTGAGAATGAATCAGAGCTCAAAAATATTTACATTTTTTTTCAAGGCTCTGACATGTGTAGTCTAAAAATAATTGATTCTGATTTTCCCAGCGTCTCCATAACTTCCTTCTATTTTAAGCCATGATCACTTCAATTCAGTTCATCATGGGTTTTTGTTTAGTTTTTGGATTGGTAGACTATGTGCCTAGTCTAAACACTTTGTAGAACCTTACTGATATACATTATACATATAGAGTTCATCACAGTTTTGAGAAGAGCATAGACCCAACCAGGGACCCCCAACAATAACCTTCAGATTAGTGGATATGGGAGCAATTAACATATGACATCAACCATGACACCCTCTTTGAAGCACTCTACTGAGAGCAGCAATGTACTAGGGTTAAGAGTTCCGTGATATGATACCAACCCTGATAGACAAAGCAGACGCAGTGAAGTTTGCAAAGAGATTGTGAGTCCTGGAGGACGGGGATTGTGTCTCATTTTTGCTGCATCTCTAGGATCTGGAATTAATCTATGGAAAGAGCTGGAAAAATATTTGCCTAGTGGATGAATTGACACATATCCTATACAGATACATAAAATTCTGGGCTATGGCCACACAAAGGTCTCTAGTTGAGGAGGCAACTGGATACTGAAACCCAGAGTTGCATCTGCCTGGAAACAAAGCAATCTTCTAATTTTCAAGGCTCCAAAAGAGGGAGTCAAGCTTCCCAGGTGGCGCTAGTTGTAAAGAAAAAATCCCACTTACCAATGCAGAAGATATATAAGAGTTGCAGGTTTGATCCCTGGGTTGGGAAGATCCCCTGGAGCAGAGCATGGCAACCCAACTCCAGTATTCTTGTCTGGAGAATCCCATAGACAAAGGAGCCTGGCAGGTTATAGGCCATAGGGTTGCAGAGAGTCAGACATGACTCTAGTGACTTCACACATGCATGCATAAGATGGACTATCCAGGACCCTGACCAATGAGACCTCTACAATTGCTCAAAGCTCATGACAAACCACCTGCAGCTGCAGGTCGGACCTAAGGACACTTCCAACTCCACCCAACAACCACTGGGGATTGTGCCATATGGCAAAGGATGCTGGCCTCCCAGACTCTATAATGAGTACTTAGAGTCACAGGAGTTGCTCTGCAAAGCCTCTGTTGGCACCCCTAGAGCACTGCTAGCTTCGGAAGACACGCTCCCCTGCAACCCCAGCACAAAGTGGAAAAGGGTGAAAGTCTGGGTTCACCTCTCCGCCATGACCCAGGCTACCTGGAGGATATCCTCATCTAATGAGGCAGCAAGCTTTCCACAAGGTGATATCCAAATCAGATGTGTGAACAAGATCAGCAGTAGCAAGAATATTACACTTGTGGTAATAACTAATTTGAATACCTTTCCCTCCGCAATGTGTTTTACTTTGTGTGAATCATTCCACTGAACACTCCTGACCACAGCATGAAGTAGGCCCTTTGATCCTCTCTTGACAGATGGGCAAATTAAGCTTGAAAAGGTTAAGAACCCCGAACAAGGTCACACAGATGCTAAGTAGCAGGGCCACGACTACATAGCTCCCCCAACCCGGATCTCAGCTATAATCCTCGAAGGCTTTACAGGATTAGAATACATAATATTCTTTTGGCACTCACAAGGAGTAAGAAAGTGATGTTCTGCTTTTAATAAAAATCACGCCTATCATTTTCACCAGATTTTACTTTCTCTTATCAGTGTGTCTGGTATTTCAAAGTACATCTCACACAAGTGCTTTGTGAATTACAGAAATGTAAACGAATCACATTGTAACATCATTATCTCTCATTTGTATTCAAATGGTATTCAAAATTATCATTTCATATGCTTCCTCTAAAAAGCATGCAATTATGTATTTATTTTTTGTATTATAAAGGTAATACATGTGTATTAAAAATAGAGGAAACAAAGAAAATTAGGAAAGAAAATATCTATCATACTACCTCCAAAATGCAACTGTTAACATTTTGGGAAACATACAATTGTGAGCTCAAAAATATAATATGATTACTCATATAAACATGATTTCACTTATAAACCCATACTTAAGAATAAGAATTTTTTTCCCAAGTGTTGAAAGACCAGTGAATATGTTTTATATAATTCCCATATGGAGGCCAAAAAAGTTTGTTTTAGGCATCATGAAAAGGAAAATACAATTTTCTTGAAATAAAAAGATCTGCTATCTCATTATTTCCCATGCACAGTAACATCCATCTTCAGTAAACATTCAAGAATATTGTTATAGGAATTTTTGGAATGAATGCTACATTTCTCCAGAGACTAACTTCCTAAAGGGTTTTACTCGAATGACTTCACCTCTGAACACAGATGGTCTAAGCTACAACTCTTCACATGATCCATGATGGTCTCAAATGGTGCTTTTCACCAAGAAAAAGAAAATGAAAGAAGACTTTACAATCACGCCTACCATGTCTGTTTTACTACAGGCTTTTCTGATAAGTGACTGATTTAGTAAATTAGTGGTAGACTGGGATGAGAAACCAGGTTTCCCATTTCCTGGTCCACAGCCTTCTTGGAAATAATTTATTTACTACTTCATGTACAAATACTGTTACTATTATTCAAATGGCAGAATGAAAACAACATACAACTTAGACTGTAGGTCACGTTCCACATTGACAAACTTGCCGCCACTAAGTTATACAGGAGTTTGAATAAGTTTCCATGTGCCTCCATATCTCATCAAGAGTTCTAAGAAACGAATCGCCAGTCTAGGTTCGATGCAGGATACAGACAGGATGCTTGGGGCTGGTGCACTGGGATGACCCAGAGGGATGGGATGGGGAGGGAGGTGGGAGGGGGATTCAGCACTGGGAACACGTGTACACCCGTGGCGGATTCATGTTGATGTATGGCAAAACCAATACAGTATTGTAATGTAAAAAATAAATAAAAAATGTTTTTTAAAAAAGGAAAGATAAAGAAAAAAAAGAGAGAGAGAGAGAGTTCTGAATCCCACGTTTTTTTTTCATCCCCGCTCCCTCCTCATTCCAAAGGGACTTAAGCAGGTAATGTATGAACCACTCTACCTAAGACAGTTACCTTGGCATCTCTGCTCCTCACAAAGCGTCTTTCACTCTCTTTCATTTCAAACCTTCGTCCAGAAGTGCTGGCTAACAAGGGATTTCAACAGGGAAAGAAAAGGAACTATGAAAGGATGGAAAGGCACTGCCAGAAACAAAAGGGAAGTTTTTACAGAGAAGTGGAGGAGTCATCCGCATTCTCAGGACCTTGCGTTTTTCTCTTCTCCACAGCGCCTCCCTCTGGGCTAACTTCTCCACTTCTTGCCATAATATAAATTCAAATCAATCCATCTCCTATGGGACACAGGTTGCTTCCACGCATATAGTGCTGATATTGCATATAGTGCTGCTATGATCTATCAATGAATAACGATCTGGTCTACATACAGAATGGAATAGAACTCAGCCATAAAAAAGAATGAAATGATGCCATATGCAGCCACATGGATAGATCTAGAGATTATACACTAAGTGAAGTAAGTCAGGCAGAGAAAGACAAAGACCATATGACACCACTTATATGTGGACTCGAAAAACCGTCACACAATTGAACCTATTTACAAACCAGAAATAGGCCCACAGAAACAAAAGCCATACTTACCATTACCAAAGGGGAAAAGCAGCAAAGGGAGAAAGGGGGGAGGGATAAATCAGGAGTTTGGTACTAACAGATATACACTGCTGCTGCTGCTAAGTCACTTCAGTCGTGTCCGACTCTGTGCGACCACATAGACGGCAGCCCACCAGGCTCCCCCGTCCCTGGGATTCTCCAGGCAAGAACACTGGGGTGGGTTGCCATTTCCTTCTCCAAATAAAAGAACATATATACCTATAAATACACATATATATATTTTATAAATATGCATAACTGAATATTGTGCTGTATACCTTGAACTAACATAATATTTGAAATCAACTATATTTCAATTTTTTAAAAAAAAATCATATTCAGCCCTTTCTAAAGATTAATTCAGGACATTATGTTAAATGAGAATCAGAATGGTTTGAAAAGAAACACAGTGACACATCATGCCACGCTTGTTGATTTTCATAAATTTAAATCAGAACTATTTTTGCCTTATACATTTTTTCACTCAAAAATAGGTACAAAGTGCTATTTTTATATAATAAATTAAAAGGAGCTTTCCATCTGAAAAAAGAAAACCGCCAATTGGCTCTCAATAGACTTACTAAACTGAACAAAGTGACTTCTCTGAACCCCAGGGGACAGTCAAGCTGGAGAGGCACTTCACCACCGTGTGATTATTGGCTGAACACTTACAAAGAATGTTCCTCCTTTCCTTATCTTAATACTGTATCTAATTCTGGGTACTGGTGAGTGCCTAGACAACCCCTTGAGGTGGAGTCAAACTGCCTCTTCCTAATTCAGTAGAGAAATACAGCAAGGTTTCGCATTTATAAAACATTCAATACTTTGTTTCATTGAATCACCTATAGATTTGAAAGTTACCATAAAAATATAAAATGTATATTCTGCATGTTTGTTTTATTTACCCCTGTCACATAATAAAAATGTAAAAGGCTACATTTCCAAAGAATATATTTAGAAGAACTTCCTATAAAGCTCAAACTTCACTGGAAGTTTTTACTTCGCATTTAAAAAGAAAATTGTATCAGTTCTTAATCTTCTCTTCTTGACACCAATAACTGTAAAAACAAACAGTTAAGGGGTAACATAACACTGCAATCATGGCTACACTGACCTATATCAAAACAAGCCAAGCCAAAACAAAAAATTAAACAGCGAATCAAACACAAGAACCTGGCAGGATTCCCAGAAGGTCGCCAAACTTGGACTTGAGAAAACTGTCCATGTTTCCTGAAATTTTCAAAGATACCTCTGAGTTTTTCATTAGTAAAAGCCAAACTGCTAAAGTAACAGCAGAGGAAAAACTCAACTAGATCCTTAACCTAGCTAGAAAAAACTCATCCTTTTCACAATGGCTAGCTATCTGTTTATTTTCTCACACTTAGCTATGGTGATGTCAGTGAATTTTCATTTAGAAAAGCTTTTCAATAAATAACCCTGAAATCAAAACCCAAACTGGGTCAAGGGAGACAGGCATGTCCATAGGATTCCTAGGGCACTTTATCTGGGATTATGTGCTTCTACCACATTATCTGATTTTTCAGAAGACAAAGCAGTTGAATGAAAAATGTACCGAGCGAAATACAGGAAGCCTGTTGTTATCTGGTGCCCCCACCAACTGTTCCTGAGCTTTTAGCCAAGAATGAGGTCCCCAAGACTGTTTCTCCATTTCAACTGGACAAATTATAATATCCCTAAAAATGCTATGCGTACATAGGATTCCATATAGACAGGTAAGGTGTAATGTTACACAGCCTCTCTTTTTCAGAGCATATGACAACTACATTTCACAATAAATTAACCCAACTGATTAACTTTTTAATCAGTTTGGGCATCAGCATGCTACAGCTCTGATCTCAGGTGATTCCAACGTTTAGCCCAGTTTGGGACCTACTGGGTGAAGCAGTCATTCTCCGAGTGTGGTCTCAGGCCCGCAGTAGCAGCATCTGGGAACTTTCAGAATGTTGTTCAAAAGTTTGTATTAGTTTTCCAAGACAGCTGAAGGACTTCCTTTATTCAGAAACAAATTCTCTTACTAGCTTAAACAGAAAAAGCACCAAATGACATAACCTGAATTAGTACTGCCTTTTCAGAGGTGAAAAGAGAAAAAGAGAGCAGCAGCTTAAACCATTAACCTCCAAGGTGGAATGATAGGAAATACTTATTAAGCATTTACTGTTAGTAGAACTTTATGTTCATTGACTCATTTACTCCTCATGATAACCCCCCTCATGTAGGTACTATTCCCCAGTTTTAGGGCTTCCCAGGTGGTGCCAGTGGTAAAAACCCACCTGCCAATGCAGGAGACTTAAGAGGCACAGGTTTGGGCCCTGGGTCAGGAAGGTCCCCTGGAGGAAGGCATGGCAACCCACTCCAGTATTCTTGCCTGGGAAATCCCATGGACAGAGGAGCCTGGGGGGCTACAGTCCGTGAGGTCACAAAGAGTCAGACATGGCTAAAGTGACTTGGTATGCATTCACCCCAATTTTACTAAGGAGGAAACAGAAACAAAGAAAGGTTACACAACTGGTCCAAGTTCAAACAACTAGTAAGTGACAGTCAGGACTCAAGGCTTGGCATTGTGGCTGAAAAGTGTGTGTCCATAACTGTGAGATGGAGATGGCTCAGCCACAGAGCCAGTTCTCTTTTCATGAGACTGGATCGCTTGCCAGGAATAAATATTTCAACTTGTTTCCCACAAGAATGCTAATGAAACTAAAGAGTTACTACTGCATGCTGAGAATACAATCCAAAAATAATAAATGCAAAATAAAAACTTATATCCCTTTCCTGTGATGTGTTTTGCTCACATGACTTTCCAGGTTGGCCTTAACGGTAAAACCATCAACTTTGGAACAAAGTGAGCCATCAGAATAAATGAACTGAAATGAAGACAATCAGAACCTTTCTAAGTGAGCCAAGTTATGAAAAATAAAGGCAATTAAGCTCACTTCTTTATGATTATCTCTGCTCCAGCCCTTGTGCCTGCAAGCTGAGAATCATGAAATCACCATGGGGTATTAGGGGTATTAGCATCTTTCTGAACTGGCCACTCACTGGGCTGCCTCATCTTGCCGCTGACTTGCAACATCACAGGTGCTCAGCTATTGAGTTAAATTATCCAGGATACATAATTTAATTATTGAGCCTTTTAATTTGTTTCCACACGCCTTCATTTTCCCCATCAAGAGAAGTGCCTCTGAGCTTCACTTTTCATGCCCAGAGCCACTCCTCATCTCATACATAGTAAGTCAAAATTAAAACCCTACTTACATTAAGTTACAATTACATTTAATTTAATAACATTAAATTCTAAATCATATTCAATTTAATAACATTACATTGTAACTTCCAAAGTACCCTAATGAAGACCCAATTTCCTGAATGGAGTAACCAAGATGTTTATGTGCTGAAACCTGTATTATGTTTAGTCTTCCAGAAGTCACAGAAGACTGTTAACAGATAGAGTACAATCTCTTACATTTAAAGATGGAAGATGAGTCCTAAAATTGCATCCTAAGTTGGAAATCTAATAGCCAACATATCACTGAAATCAAAGGTGAATCGAGATGCATTTCAAAGTACAGAATCAAGTGGCATATTTTTTGGAATTAATCCCCCTTTTTTTTTTTCACTAGAACTCTTTGGTTCTGAGAGGATCGCCCAGAGCAGTTCCAATCAATATTGTAAAAGGAGTTGCTCCTTCTCTGTGTGGTTCTGAAGCATTGTGAAATTATTGCAGCTAAGAATGAAAAGGACAGTTAATGGCCTCACCTGCCCTTTCTGCCAGTTGAGGCTTGTCCTTGCTGTGTCCTCAACTTGCTCTCTCTTGCATTGTTTTGAACAAACCTTGATGCCACTGGATAAGGTTTCATTTTTTCTCTCTCAAGAACCTAGGAAACACCAGGCAGGACTTCTAAACTGATGTTCTTGGAAGCCACAGCATGCCAGGCCCACCATTTGAACTGTCTTTCATAAAGAATGATATTCTGGAGAGCCAGATTTATGGCTGTTTAAATTTGAATGTGAAGATTATAAATTCCACCAGATGGTAAAATCCTTTACCATACACAGTGAGTAGATTAAAAACTAGGCTGTTGACTTGAAGATAATCTAATAGAAAAAAATTTTTTTCTAGAAAGTTCTATATAAAACACAGAGTAAAATTAGGAAGATAATTAGAGGATGTCCATATATTCAGATTCTAGTAAGAAGGAAAAACTGTGAATTCTAAGGGTGAGGCTGACACATAAATGCATGGAAATAAAAAAATGTGACCATGTTCCCAACATAGTTTTCATTCGAAGTGTTTGGGGATTAGGTCTTTCTTTTCTTTTTAGTTGGGGTGTGTGTCTGTGTGTGTGCGCACATTTTGGGCTAGCAAATATTTCATTGACTATGCTGGAAGCATTATTTCCTCTAACTCTGGCAACACGAGAACGGTGGCAGCGCCCATTCTGCAGATGAGGAAGGTGAGGCTCACAGAGTTATACCCCTGCTCCAGAGCTCAGAGAATCAGAACAGATCTTGAACCTTCAGCTTGGGCCTCAGATGGAGGCTCCTAGTCCTCACCACAGCCTGTATTCCCCCAGTTCTCTGAACACAAGCTTAGAACCTGCCCCTTAAAGGTCTCTATACTTCATCACAAATTGGCTCTGACAAGAGCAGCTTGGAAAGCAACTGTTCTCCGCGCAGTGTTCACCCCAGCACACATGTGCTAGGACCACAGGCACGCCTCTTCTAGCCTTTTTCCCAACATCAGATTTTCAGATCCATTTAAGCCTATTGCAAAGTCATTCTATTTCTGTGCTAATGACTTACGAACAGCTGGAAATTTTTTTCGCCAAAATTTTGAAATCTCAGATCTCTGTTTTAAAAAAAAAAAAAAAAAAAAAGTCACTCAGAGAATTTAGAGACCTGCAAGGCTGAATTTCCTTGCACTCTGCAGAACTGGCATGAATCCCTGAAACCTCCAGTTGCTCATGCCTCATATGAGTCCTGGAACATGTACTGATGACAGGGATGATAGGGAGCAGCCCCATCAGGGGCCAAGCGAGATTCTTAGGTGCGTGTCTTCTTTGGCTTCCTTTCAACTCCTAAAAATAGAAAATGTTGACTACAGGAAAACTCGGCTCCAGGTGATGGCTAAGTCTCCGCCCTTTTCAGAATCCTCCAAAAGTCCGCGGCATATATATATATATATATATTTTTTTTAATATGGGTAGAATCCTACTGATAAATATCTAAGATTTTCAGAAAAGGGGTCTGTTTCCTCCCTTCTCTGGAAGGAGATCCAAAGGCGTCTGCCCTTGCCTCCGCTGAAACCCGACCCAGAGCCCTCTACAGTGAGCCAGCGCTAGCATGACCTGCAGGGTCCAGGAACGCACAGAGGGCTGGTCCCTAGCCGCCGTTTCAGATTCGGATAGTCTGCGCCTCCCAAGCATTTCTGAAAGTTCCCAGGGGAGGCTGCTGCTGCCGCCAAGAGACACCCCTTCCTTGGAGAAGCAGGGCTGTCATCCACTGGTTCCCACAGCCACGCCACCTGGCAGTCACCTGGGAAGTGTGCAGCCCACTCCCACAGATTCCGATGCTATTGACTGGGTGCTGTCCCGGCCCCGGATTTTTCACGCTCCCCTGAGTGAGCCTCCGGGGCCGCAGTCTCAGAGAACCTGCGGGGCACCGCGCACAGCCCGCCACCCCGCGCTCGGCACCACGCTCCCGCGCCGCACGTGCGGACACCAGAGCCCCTTCTAGAAACCGCGGCCCAGAGAGCTGAGCTTAGGGGAGTAAGTCACCGCGCACCATCCTTTTCAGAGGCCAGAATGCTCCGAGCAGAAGTCAGAGTCCAGAGAGGCTCCGGGGACCATGCGACCACCCAGGAACTTTGCGAGACAGATCCCGGCTCCCGGCCTCCATCCTGGGCGCCGACTCTGCCTGCCGGTTCACCCGCTGCCTTCGCACGCGCGGGAAGAAACTGCACCCTGCAGACGCGGGAGCTCCAGCCGGAGGTCCCCGGTTTGCCGTCACGGCAGGGACAGGGGAGAAGGGGCCGCCTTACCTGGCGCGCGTCCCTGCTCAGGGGTGCTGTCGCGGCAGCGGCGAGCCCCGCGGGGCCCGGGGGTCCTGGAAGTGACCGGCCGCGGCCCTGCCACCACCTGGGCCGGAGCGGGTCGGCCGCCCTCCCCTCGCGGAGCCCGGAGCCCGTCTGCCCCGGGCGGCCGGTGCGGAGCGCGCGGGACGCTCCCGGCCCCGGAGGCGGAGCCCGAGATAAGGTTCGCGCCCCCACCCGCCCCCTTTCCGCGAGCCGAGGCCAGAGGGTGGGTTTTGGATCCGAATCCCCAGTGCGAGCTGCCGGGGAACCCCGCTAGAAGCCAGAGGCGCTCACGTCCCGCTGGGACTGGGGAGAGGCGGGCCCGGCATTCCCGGGAAGCAGGTCAGGGCAAGGCCGCTCGGAGGTGGAAGGCGCCAGGGCGAAGCGAGGCGCGACCCGAGCGCATCCCTCGCGCGGAGTCAGGGAGCCCCGGGCCCGCCTCCGGGCGCCGGATCAGTCATCTGGCCCCGCGGCTGACCTGCGGACCTGCCTTTGACCTAAGCTGCCGGAACACCTGCAGCAAGTTCGCGTTCAAATAGGCAGTTACCTTGGAGGACTTAGAGGTGGCAGAGAAAGTCCGAAATAAGGTGCCTGGTAAACGGACGGTCTGCGCTCTGCCCCCTTTAGTCCGTCCCTCACGGGGCAGCCAGAACGTTCTTTAACCATCAAGGGCGCTCAGACCTGCAAGCGCTCTGGTCCTGGCTGACTCCCACCCGTCATTCTTCTGATTTCTCATCCTCCCCCTCCGCCCAAGACCTTTGTGCCTTTCCTTATGCGCACCACCTGATGCGAAGAACCAACTCATTAGCAAAGGGCCGGATGCTGGGAAAGATCGGAAGAGAAGGGGAGAAGGGACGACAGACGACGAGGTGGTTGGATGGCATCACGGGCTCGATCGATGGACATGAGTTTGAGCAAACTCGCGGGGAGATGGTGAAGGACAGGAAGCCTGGTGTGCTGCAGTCCATGGGGTCGCAAAGAGTCAGACACGACTGAGCGTCTGAACACCAAACAAATCCACACCGGTGTGTTCTAGTCTCACTCGATTCTTCTTTTGCCTCCAAAGCTCTGTTCCAAGCGTTATCACAGGTGCTTCATTCAGGTCTCAAAGGTCCCTTCCAGAGAGTCCTTCCTGCATACCCCGTCCAGAGAGAACCACCCAGGACCCCCTGACCCTACTTTATCTTCAACAGATCACTCTCTGAAGTTTTATGTGTTAGATGCTCAGGTGTCTTGCATTCGTCTCAAGGTGAGCCCAGGAGACAGGGAGGGCTTCTGTCCTCTTGCTCCCAGCTTTATCCTCCTCAGCTAGAACGCTATCTGAAATATAGTAAGTGCTCAGTGAATCTAGGCTAAATGAATGTACAAATTAATTTCTCCCCGGGAAGAAATGCTCTCATTCAGTAAGTGAGTCCTACTGAATTCAGGTCAAATGGGAAACTCTTGAAGTTTGGGGATAATCATTTCCCACCCTCCCTCCTTCATGTGTTGATCTGTTGATCTGTGTCCTACCACGTTCTGTCTTCTCACAAAACACCCTCATGATGGGTCCATCTCCTCGCATCTTAAACTGTTGCTCTAGAATAACTTGTTTGAACTTAGTCTAGGCTCTTCTATCCCAACTCACTATATAATTATGCTCTTACAACTTCCTGAAATGCCCCAGCCAAGTTTGCAAACAATCTCTTACACACTTGTCCCTGGGTATTTCCAGGGTATTCATTCCAGGACCCCAGCAGATACCAAAATCCACGGATTCTAAGTGCCCTATATAATGCCACATTATTTGCATATAAATATGCACATCCTGCCATATACTTTAACTCATTTATAACTTATAATACATAATACAATGTAAGTGAAGTGAAGTGAAGTCACTCAGTCGTGTCCGACTCGTTGCGACCCCGTGGACTGTAGCCTGCTCAAGCTCCTCTGTCCATGGGATTCTCCAGGCAAGAATACTGGAGTGGGTTGCCATTTCCTTCTCCAGGGGATCTTCCTGACCCAGGGATCGAACCTGGGTCTCCTGCATTGCAGGCAGATGCTTTATCCTCTGAGCCAAATGCTAAGTAAATGTATTATAAATTATAAATGCTAAGTAAATGGGGCTTCTCAGGTGGCACTAGTGATAGAGAACCAGCCCACCAATGCAGGCGACATAAGAGATGTGGGTTGAACCCCTGGCTGGAAAGATCCCTTGGAGGAGACCATGGCAACCCACTCCAGTATTCTTCCCTGGAGAACCCCACCCAGAGGAGCCTGGCAGGCTACAGTCCATATGGTCCCAAAGAGTCAGACACGACTGAAGCAACTTAGCAGGCATGCACACTAAGAAAATAGTTGCAAACACACAGCAAATTCAAGTTTTGCTTTTTGAAACTTTCTGGATTAAAAAAAAAAAATTCCTCTCTGTGGTTGGTTGAATCCAAGGATATATAGCCCATGTCTCTACTCAATGGACGAGGGGTGCTTAACCAGACTCTGATTCAGGATGCTGGCGATGGGGTCTACAGATCCACAGCTAGCAGAAGCTCCTCCGAAGCTGTCTGAGTACATACTTTTTGTTAAGCACTGTTGCAAAGGCTCCACATCACTTCTCTTTTCCCTTGTATTCTCTCATTAGCCTTTCACATAGTCGGCCCCTACCATGTCCTTGGATGGTTTCTCACCATGCCCTTATCGACCCAGGTCTCTTTCTCTAACTCTCAACCGGTATCCCAGCTGTCCATTGGACATCTTCATTTGCATGAATGACAGGCAGTTGGAATGCAATGTGGTCAGATTGCACCCATTGTCTTTCTTTCCCTCCAAGACAATGTGCTCCCCCTTTCTGCTCCCCTGCCTTTCACAAAGGCACCACCACGCATCCAGTGGGGCAAGGTCAGACTTTGCCACTGTCTCCTCTCTGAAGTGCCTCTGACCTTCTTCCCATTGAAATGCTGACATGGTTCCTACTGCACTTAACATCAGCTCTGAGCTCCTGAACCATCTCCAAGACACTCTCCACCCTCTAGGCTTGCCACTTCCTCCCCACCTCCTCATCCCTTATCACAGATCACAGGAAACTTCTGCTTCCCCAGACCCTCTGTGCCCAACTTCAACCTAAAGAAACTGTGATATATTTCATTTGTGTTAGTTTAAGCTGCTAAATTTGTAGCAATTTGTTACACAGCAATAGAAAACTAACACAAGACTGTAAGCCCAGCTATTCGAGCAGAGTGTGAATTTTCTGAGCTATTTACTTTAATAAATATATTTTAATATCTGATTAATATCATTTAGTTATCATTCCATAAAGATCTTATTTGTGAATTATTTCACTTTTATTTATTTAATAATTTAGTACATTTATTTAATACTTACAACTCAACATTCAGAAAACTAAGATCACGGCATCCGGTCCCATCACTTCATGGCAAATAGATAGGGAAATAATAGAAAAAGTGGCTTTATTTTTTTGGACTCCAAAATCACTGCAGATGGTATCTGCAGCCATGAAATTAAAAATGCTTGCTCCTTGGAAGAAGTTATGAACAACCTAGACAGCATATTAAAAAACAGAGACATTACATTGCTGACAAAGTCTGTCTAGTCAAAGCTATGGTTTTTCCAGTACTCATGTATGGATGTGAGAGTTGGATTATGAAAACTGAGCATGGAAGAATTGATGCTTTTGAACTCTGGTGTTGGAGAAAACTCTCGAGAGTCCCTTGGACTACAAGGAGATCCAACCAGTCCATCCTAAAGGAGATCAGTCCTGAATTTTCATTGGAAGGACTGATGCTGAAGCTGAAACTCCAATACTTGGCCACCTGATGTGAAGAACTGACTCATTTGAAAAGACCCTGATGCTGGGAAAGATTGAAGGCAGGAGGAGAAAGGGATGACAGAGGATGAGATGGTTGGATGGCATCACCAATTCTATGGATATGAGTTTGAGTAAGCTCTGGGAGTTGGTGATGAACAAAGGGGCCTGGCGTGCTGCAGTCCATGGGGTCGCAAAGAGTCAAACACAACTGAGCAACTGAACTGAACCGAATATTTTCTTTCAGACTGGCATAGAAATATTTAAATTTAATACATAGAAAATGTGTGCCAAGTTTCCCAATTTTTAAAAAATGTGAATTTCATTTTATTTTTATTTTAATATTTCTTTCTTTCTTTATTTGGCTGTGTTAGGTCTTAGTTGCAGCACTTAAGACCTTCTGTTGTGGCACAGGGGCCTCTCTAGTTGTGGTGTGTGAGCGTCTCTCTAGTTGTGGCATATGGGCCCTAGAACATAAGGGCTTAGCTGCCCCATGGCACGTGGGAATCTTAGTTCCACGACCAAGGATCGAACCCAGGTACCCTATATTGGAAGGCAGATTCCTAACCACTGGATGACCAGGCAAATCCCTCAATGTTTGTTTAATACTATTTAGTTATCATGAAAGGGAAAGTGAAAGTTGTTCAGTCGTGTCCGACTCTTTGCAACCCCGTGGCCTATACAGTCCATGGAATTCTCCAGGCCAGAATACTGGAGTGGGGAGCCTTCCCTTCTCCAGGGGATCTTCCCAACCCAGGGATCAAACCAGGTCTCCCACATTGCAGGTGGATTCTTTACCAGCTGAGCCACAAAGGAAGCCCTTAGTTATCATATCCCTCAGTAAATATTTTATTATTTCATTTTATTCAACAATTTAATATATTTATTTAATATTTATTATATGTTTTCTTTATTAAGACGGAGGTATAAACATTTAAATTTAAAAATTAGAAAAGTCTAAGTTTGTCGAGTAAAATTTCCTGATTTTTGTTTGAGAACATTATTGTATCCAAATCCACAAGTGGCCTCTTCCTCCTCAATGACAGAGAGATCTAAGTCCTAGAGCCCAAAATCAGAAAACAGGAAACATCCACCTTTGTTTCACCTCAGCTTCATACCAACCCAGGCTGTAGATGTAGGAGTTATGTTACAAAAAGACTGCCTGTAATTGAAATACTGCCATCTTAGGAATGCCTTCTGCCTTCTGCCTTGACTCTTCAGGACTCAATTCTGCTTGAGGTCCAGAAAAATAAATCATTATATATTTGCTATATTATTGCATTTTAAGTGTCAACAACTAAAGCATCTTTCATCCACCTACATCTGCTGAGCCACACACCTACACCTCGGAGTCAATGTCGTGGAGGGTAAGGGCCATGTCTATGCTTCTCACCAGCTCATTCCTATGGGAAGAATAAACCAACATTCACTACGTGAAGGACTGGACCTAATGCAGTAAGACAAAGGGTGCTGCAAGTAGGCTTACTTTCAGGTTTTCCCCTTCTGTGAGCTAATAGACCCTTTTTGCTTTCATTAAGCTCCTTTGGCTTGGGTTTCTGTTGCTGTCAACCAGAAGAGCCCTGAGTTGAACCCCCAAAGCAACTCTGAAGGTGAAAGACACTTAGGAAAACAGTATGTCAACATAAAACTGTCTTGTGCCTTAAGTCCTGCTTAAACATCGAACTTTCACTGCTACCTATTAGTGCTGAATATCACAGCTTTAGCACCTGTAATGGGTATTTTTATAACTTCAGTTAAAAGTGCAAAAGCCCAAGGAAATTTGACATATATTCTAATTTCACAAGGCTATCTGTAAGTCTTATTTCTGAAGGCTTGTTCTTAGATCCAACTGTAAGACCCCCACATTGGCAAATAAAGATGAAAAAACAAAAATTACAAGTATATTCAAAAGTGCATCCAAGTATACGCTAAAAGAGTTTGGAGATAATTCCTCCATTTTATAGCTTCTTTCTCCCTTAATTTCAGAGTTCCAAGTTTTCCTGGACAAGAGAACATTGAAGGAATCTATGTTACCCACGGTTTGGTCACATTTCTTATATTTTTATCTTAGGGCTGAAAGGCAAATTCAACTCTCCTCAGATTTAAACCATAACACAGAAATGAGAAACTAGACTATTTCTAACCCGTGATTTCTTGTGAGGCCTCTTCCCACAGAAATTCTTCAAAAGATGCTTCATTTTGGCTATCCAAATGGAGAGGGAAGTGGAGACGTGACTGGCCTCTGTCACGGAGTCATTTATACACAGGCATCTTCAAAAGTAGGAGGAAGATCAATGCTTTGTTGGTTTATCCATCTATGATTGAAATGTACCTGAAGTAAAGACATATTTACTGGCTTTCCTTTGAGTTATGGTTAAAAATTGGAAATAGAGTCTCATCAACTAGGATTTTACAGGGCCCCAAATTCTTTTTATTTTAATTCAATGAATCTATTTATTTATTTTTATTTCTATTGGAGTATATTTGATTAACAATGTTATGTTAGTTTCAGTTGTACAGCAAGATGCTTCAGTTATCTGTATATATGTACCTATTTTTTCAAATTCGTTTCCGTTTAGGTTGTTATAGAATTTTTAGCAGAGTTCTCTGTGCGGTACACTAGTTCTTTGTTGGTTGTATATATATATTAAATCCAGTAGTATATATCTGTTCTCTTAATCCCAACTCCTGCTTTACCCCTCCCTCTTTCTCCTTTGGTAACCATAAGGTTGTTTTCTAAGTCTATGAGTTTGTTGCTGTTTTGTAAATAAGTTCATTTGTATCTTTTTTTAGATTCCCCATATACATGAAATCATATTATATGTGTCTCTCTCTTTCTGACTTACTCAGTATGATAATCTCTAGGTCCACCCATGTAGTTGCAAATAGCTCTATTTAATCCTTTTTTATGGCTGAGTAGTATTCCATTGTATATACGTATCACATTTTTATCCATTCATCTATGAATGAACATTTATCCCTGAATTCTTAATAGGAATGGTTAGTAACAGGCTAGGATAGGTAATGAAGAGCTCAATTTCCATTAACTTTGAAGCTAATATATCATATGTGAGAAAAAAATTGTTTCAAGCTCCAGTGGGTGTGTGTGAGACAGAAAGAGGGATAGAGAGAGAAAAGAGAAAGAGAATGGGAGGGAGAGAAAAGAGAGAGAATGGGAAATATTTAAAGATACTGAAGTTATTTAATATATTTTTTGAAAATTCTAAAAGTCCCAGTTCCTTAAGTTTTCTTAAATGCTGTATTTTCATTTCTGTAGTCATTTTCTTAGTACCCCTCTTGAGATTTCTGTGAGTGCTGCATATGTCCCCAAATCATAATTCATCCAGAAAATTCTCAGTGATGACTTACAGAAGACACCCCACAGTATGCTGCTTACTTTCAAAAAAATAAAAATCGGTCCTATACTATTCAGCTGCACAATTCATGCTCATAATCCCTTGACTTATTTTCTGTCATCATCTGACATTTATTATTCAACTTGCATTTTTTCTCCAGGTAAATGACTCAGCACTCAGCTTCTTAAATTTTAATTCTGTTTAGTTCCAAGTGCTTTTTTCTAAAGGTCACTTAGACCATATTTAAGAGATATTTCACCATATGTCATGTGAAAAATTAGGATAATGGATGAAATGATGTCTCTGTCTTTCCAGATCTAAAGAGCTTGAACTTCTGTGTCCTCTGTGGACACTGTCACATTTGCGGTACAATCATACCTTAGAAACTGCTTCTTTTTTTTTTTTTTTTCTTACTTCCCATGTTCTGTAAATCATAGCTAATTTAACAAACTATCTTCGAGATTCATCACTTTCATTTCAGAGTCTGGTATAAAATCCTTTTTTCCTAACCTTCTAGATTCATCATTGTCCTTCAAAGGGAGAGTGTGTGTGTACTTTTGTGGATTTTGCCCCAGAGTCCTGGCAAGATGCTTTTTTTCCTTGAAGATGTATGTGCCTTCTTTATTAGAACTTGCGGTCATAAATTAGGCCGCCTGCCTGCATGACATCCTGTTGTAAGGAACAGAGGGAGCAATCTCTCCCTCACACTCTGCCAAGGTCTCTCCCTGGCTAAGGCATCCTTGGGAAGCCTCCTGGGGTGGCGAGGGCGGGGTGGAGACTTGGCAGGCTGCACAGGGCCTCGGAGACGCCAAGTGACTCAGAGGAGCTCTGCTGGGACAGCCAGTCGTCTGCTAGAACCTGTGTACAGGAGAGACGTGGCTTCCCCCTCAGCCCTTCTGAAAGCTCAGGTTTGAGCACCTGCTGGAGCCTGAATTTGAGAAAGCCACAATGCACCTGCTCACAGCGAGACGCACAGAAGGCCCAGCCCCACACTCACCGCAGCGGGTCCCTGAGAGGGTAGATCCGCATGGGTCCCCCCTACAGGCAGCCTGCAGACCTGCACGGTGAGGAGCCTGGGAGACCTGCTGCGCTCAGCTGAGGGAGACCCTCAACCCAGGCCCCATCCCGTCACCGAAGCCACCTATCTGACAACCCATGGGAGGTGATAATTCTGCGGTCTCCCTAGGACTTCTTTCTGATTTTTTGAAAAGGAAAAGTTAAGGGCTCGAGAGTATTTTCAGTAGAGACTACTGCATTAGTTGCTGAATAAAGAAATGAGTTTCTCTAGATGGCAACCAGCCTAAGGCCAGGCTAAAATGATATTTCTTACATGCAGAATCTAAAAAAAAAAAAAAAAAAATGATACAACTGAACTTATTTACAAAACAGAAACAGACTCAGACTTAGAAAATAAACTTATGGTTCACCTCAGTTCAGTTCAGTCGCTCAGTCGTGTCCAACTCTTTGCAAGCCCATGAATTGCAGCACGCCAGGCCTCCCTGTCCATCACCAACTTCCAGAGTTCACTCAGACCCACGCCCATCCAGTCGGTGATGCCATCCAGCCACCTCATCCTCTGTCGTCCCCTTCTCTTCCTGCCCGCAATCCCTCCCAGCATCAGAGTCTTTTCCAATGAGTCAACTCTTCGCATGAGGTGGCCAAAGTACTGGAGTTTCAGCTTCAGCATCATTCCTTCCAAAGAAATCCCAGGGCTGATCTCCTTCAGAAGGGACTGGTTGGATCTCCTTGCAGTCAAGGGACTCTCAAGAGTCTTTTACCAAAGGGGAAATGTGGTGAGGATGGATAAACTGGAAGACTGGGACTGACATGTACACACTGCTATATTTACAACAGATAACCAAGAAGCACCTGCGGTACAGCACAGGGAACTCTGCTCAGTATTCTGTAGTAACCCAAATGGGGAAAGGATCTTTGAAAAAGAACAGATTATGTCTATGTATACCTGAGTCACTTTGCTGTACACCTGAAGCTAACATAGCACTGTAAATCAGCTATACCCCAATACAAAATAAAATTTTTTTAATAATTTGTAGTAAATGTATTATATTATGTGGTACATATTAGGTATGAGGTAATATGATATACCTTGATGTGCTGTAAAAAATAATAAAATAAAATGATTAAAGCTAATTAATTCAATGGTCTCATAATACTTTTCAGTTCCAGTCCAAGACAGGCTGGAACCTGGGACCTAAAACTTATGGTCACCAAAGGAGAAAGGTGGGGGGAACAAATTCAGAATTTGGGATTAAAGGATATACACTACTGTATACAAAATAGATAAATAATAAGGTCCTGTTGTATAGCACAGGGAACTATATTCAATATCTTGTAATAACCTATAAGGGAAAATAATCTGAAAAAGAATAAATATATATTATTCTATTTATATAACATATATATAGTACATGTATGAATCACTCCACTGTAGTCCTGAAACACTGTAAATCAACTATATTTCATTAAAAATACATTTTTAAAAAATTGGATTCTTCAGAGCATAAATCAGTTTCACATAAAGGACAGTTAAAATCTAGACTTAACATTTTGAAGCTTAAATACCCATTCTCCAACCAAATACCATTACAGTGAGAGTCACTAGGCCCTGGGCATGGGCACAGTTCTATCCTTTTTAGCCCCCATGGGAGTGATACTAACAATGCTTCCTTCTTCATGACATGAGAATGTTCTTCAGTAGAAGAAGAGGGTGTGGGCAGATTCAGGTGGAATTTGTAAGGCTGAGCATAAAATCAGCATGCAAAATATAGGTATATTCATGTAGACCAGCAAAGGAGCCCTCACCTCAGATTTACACAGAATCAGATGCAGACCCTGATGAATCTTTTATTTCTCCTCTCCAATAGACATTCCTGCTTGCAGTGACTGAGGAGCAGGCACGTTGTTTGAGGTTTCACTACAGGAAGTGTTAGCAGTGGAGCTGCATTGAAAGGAGAGAGGAAAATGATGAAGGATGTGAAACTTACTCCCCAGAAAATCCTCATAACTAGCAAGGCTGGACTTGACTAATACTGCTTCATTATTAACTGATGATAGTTTAAGATAGGGTAATACAAAGATTATCTTTCCAAAAGCAAAATCTATGCAGCTCTTGTATGCTTCCAGTGGGAGTAAAACTTGTTTGAACTTTCTAGAAAGAAATTGGTATGCATACATCAGGAGCCCTAAAATATTCATACCTCATATTGATAGAGTAATCAGATTTTTAGAAAAATAACCTAACCAGAAAAGTAGGCAAAGATTTCCATCAAAAGATATCAGTTAAAACATTAATTATAATAGGCAAAATAATAACAAAGAAACAAACAGAAGCCCCCAAATTGTAGACTGATTAAACCAGAAGTCAGCAAAGATTTTTCAGAAATTCTGCAAAGAGTATATGTATTAAATTTTGCAGACCGTGCTGTGTCTGTCCCAACTACTTCTCTGTCTTCGTGGCAGGAAAGCAGCCCAGGAAAGAAGTGGACGTGGTTGGGTCCCCATAAACATTGCTAGTGGACACTGAAATGTGAATTCATAGAATTTTCAAATAGCAGGATATATTATCCCTTGATTCTTTTCAACAGTTTAAAAGTGTAAAAATCATTCTTAGCTCAAGGCTTTTACAAAAGCAGGTAGCCATATGTGCTGACTATGGTGGCTCATAGGTAAAGAATCCACCTGCAATGCAGGAGCTGCAGGGTTCAATCCCTGTGTTGGAAAGATCCCCTGGAAAAGGAAATGGCAACCCACTCCAGTGTTCTTGCCAGCAAAATCTCTGGACAGAGGAGCCTGGTGGGCTACAGTCCATGGGGTCGCAAAGAGTTAGACATGACTGACCACGCACTCAGTTAAGCTATGGTATCATCATGAAAATGTTATGTTCGATATTCAGTATCAGTCAAAACTACACAATTTGAAAACTGAGGAGCCTAAAGAAGGGAGAGAAAACTGGAAGATAATATGGTAAAGATTTATAGTATTTTATAATAACGGATTTTTCTAGATTGAAAGATTATGGATGATAAGGATGATCTTTCTTTTCACCTTATTTTTTATATTTTTGGAATTTTCTACAATAAATACATGTTATTTTATGATTAAAAATGATATTTTAAGGGGAAATTTTTTGGCTAAGAAGATGCATTTTTTTCTCATTCTTTTAGACATTACTCAGAAACGCTGGACATGCTGAAATTCTTGACAAAGCTCACACTGTGTTTTAGGAATAACTTTTAAACAACACCACTTTTTTTTCAACAGAAGCTGACAATTCATTTATTTTCAGAGGCACATGTCTTTTATTTTTTTAATTTTTATTTTTACTTTATTTTACTTTACAATACTGTACTGGTTTTGCCATACATTTACATGTCTTTTAAATACTTAGATCGTAGCCCCAAAGTCAGCCTGTCTCCCTCACTGTTTAATTTCCCTCCAGCCGTGAGCACCCTTCGCCTCTCCCCAGCTACTTAGCACATGCATGCAACCCCTGCTCCCAGAGAATTAAAATATCCATTCTTCATGCCGATACAATAACTTCACCTCCAACTTATCACCTTGCCTGCATCCAGCCCAGCACCTCAGTTGCCCTCCTGCAGCCTCAGACTCACTGCTCAAAACCACGAGCACGCCGCCCCCCACTCACCTCCAGTTCTCCCACTCCCTACTCATGGTCAGCTAACAAGCAGCCCCTTGCTTGCTCTGTCAGTGCTGTGGTGTGTGTACCAGAGAGCAATTCACTCTGCAGGACCTCTGGAAATAGCTGTATATTTATTTTAAAAGGAGATTTGGAATCTTGTATCTTAACTCAATTGAATAATTAGCTGACGGGCAAACTTCAGGCATCCAAGCCAGCATTCCCCAAGCATATTTCACAAACACTTGTCCTATGAGATATAGCAAAGGGAAAAAAAATCTGTGTTTAGATCATTTTGAGAGATACTGAATACCATATTCCCTTTTAAAGACTCACAATTCTTATATATGTATACATATTATACACATATGTATATATATATGTAAGAAAGTTTGGAAAAACCCAAACAAACTTTCTGGCCAACCCATGTGTGTGTGTGTGTGTGTGTGTGTGTGTGTGTGTTGTCGTGTGCAACTCTCTGTAACCCCATGGACTGTGAGGGGCCCACCAGGCCTCTCTGTCTGTGGGATTCTGCAGGCAAGAATATTCATGTCAATGTATGGCAACAACCACTACAATATTGCAACGTAATTAGCCTCCAATTAAAATAAATAAAAACATTTTCCAAAAAAAAGAATACTGGAGTGGATTGCCATTTCCTTCTCCAGGGCTTTTTCTCCACCCAGGAATCAAACCCCTTTCTCTTGTGTCTCCTGCATTGGCAGGTGGATCCTTCACCACTAGTGCCACCTGACATATATGGCTTGCAAAGTCCAAAAGTAAAGATTTGTATATAACTTTGTTCAATTCATTGTATCTCCAACTTATTTTCAGCCCCCCTTTACACCAACTGGCCCCTTGTCCTTTGTTTTGATGGGAAACCTATAAACATCCATACATCCAGCAGGAGCAGCAGCCCCAAGCAACACTCTTGGGGATACCCTGCCCTGGCCAATCAGTTCAGTCGCTCAGTCGTGTCCGACGCTTTGTGACCCCGTGGACTGCAGCACACCATCCCAGTCCATCACCAACTCCTGGAGCTTACTCAAACTCATATCCATCAAGTCAGTGATGCCACTAACCATCTCATCCTCTGTCATCCCCTTCTCCCGCCTTCAATCTTTCCCAGCATCAGCGTCTTTTCTGGTGGGTCACTTCTTCGCATCAAGAAGAATGGCCAAAGTTTGGAGTTTCAGCTTCAGCATCAGTCCTTCCAATGAATATTCAGGAGTGATTTCCTTTAGGATGGACTGGTTGGATCTCCTTGCAGTCCAAGGGACTCTCAAGAGTCTTCTCTAGCACCACAGTTCAAAAGCATCAATTCTTTGGCACTCAACTTTCTTTATAGTCCAGCTCTCACATACATACAAGACTACTAGAGAAATTAGCTTTGACTATACAGACCTTTGTTGGCAAAGTAATGTCTCTGCTTTTCAATATGCTGTCTAGGTTGGTCATAGCTTTTCTTCCAAGGAGCAAGTGTCTTTTAATTTCATGGCTGCAGTGACCATGTGCAGTGATTTTCGAGCTCCAAAAAATAAAGTCTGTCACTGTTTCCATTCTTTCCCCATCTATTTGCCTTGAAGTGATGGGATCAGATGCCATGATTTTAGTTTTCTTAATGTGGAGTTTAAAGCCAAGTTAAAGCCCTGGCCAACAGAAGAGCTGATTTGGAAAGGAGGAATAGGATAATAGGCTCTAGCATCCCTCAAGCCATTCTGCACAGGACTGTGATGGTCTCAGAGTCTGAGTCAGACCCATCCTGTCCTGGAGGCCACTGCACCCCCAGTGACCTGAGGCCTGCTGCCATCTGCCTTTCTACCAGGCCCCAAAGTGTCTTCAGCTGCCTCCTTCTCCACCTGCTGCTTTTCCTTCCGTCAATCTCTGACTCCGCACCACATGAGCCATCTCTCTTGTACATTCCCATCACTGCTGAGGATTCACTCATCAATTGTGCATTTAAATTTAAATTTAAGGCCCCATTTAAGGAAAGCCAAGGCTTCCCTAGGCTACTGCCAAAAATTAGCATATGTTTTCAGTATTTATGAGACATACACAGCTGACATTTTTAGAAAATTACTTTCCATCTGCAAAAACATATGTATCCAACTGTGGTGAGATTAGATGTTCTGCATTTATTTTTCTAAGAATTGAGCACTCCCAATATACAGTGTTCTCTGAATGCATCCCATTGTTTCATTTTTGGAGTATCTCTCAACTATCCAATCACCAGGGACAGTTACACACGGACCCTTAAGTCAATTAATAACTTCTTAGAAAAACATGTACTTTCCCCAAAAGCAAGTTTCTCCAAAGGACACAGATGAGAATATTGTTGTTACTTAGGATTGTTTTCACAAAACCAATTATGTCAGATGGCAAATATGTGCCCGTTATAACTAGACTGTAAAGAAACCAATGGCCAGTTCATCATTTGTTCATCATCTGTTGGTTTCCAAGCCACAGTTTGATATCCTGGATTCGTTCTGGGCATTTTCAGGAAAAATCTCTTTATCAAGGAACATAAGCATGACATACGTCCTCACATGAACATTTGGATTCTAACCCAGAGTGTAGGCATGACCCACTGCCATGCCACCACACACACGGTGTGTTTCAAATTCAGCAACAGTGAAAAAGAGTTAGACCCAATCATATTAATAAGAGAGCTGAACAGGAAAATATTATTCAGGAATCTAGGGTGAAGCCAAATTATTTTTTATCCTCCCTCAGGAAATGCCTTTATACCTGGTAGAGTTGTTCTTTTGTAACCAAGGACTTAAAGCAAAAGAAAGTATTAGGTAGAAATAACTCAAAGGAAGTTTATCACAGACAACGTGAAATCTCCAGTGAGTACTTTTAAGAAAGTGGAAGCAGAAGATAATTTTCTTCTCAAAGAAGCCCCTTTTCGGAGCTCAACCTTGCTTTAAATAATGAAAGCAAGTTTTCAATGTCTATATGAAGTCTTCTGGTTTTTTAAACATCCTTGCCTTACTTTGCAGAAAATAAGAGCAAAGTATAATCCCACCACAAATCCAAAGATCAGCCAGTGGTCTCTGAAGCCACACCTCTCTGACTTGCCTCTGGCAGACTCACCCTGCCTTGGTCCTGCTGTCGCTCACTCTCAACCCAGGTGTGATCAAAGTCCAGAAGCTAACAGTGCCACCAGGAAGATTCACTGCTGTACTAGTCAGGATAAGCTGGGAGACACTGCAATAACAAACCAGGCCCAAATGTTGGAGGGCTTAACTCAACAAAGGATTCTTGTTCACATGCCATCCCTCTGGATAACATGGTCTCTGATCCCTGTAGCAAATGAGGAATGTGGGCTTGACCCTGCCTCAGCCCAGAAGTGACACAGGTCAGCTTTCACACATCACTATACAGAACTGCAAAAAGACTAGGCAAGATCAACTTTCCTGTCCTACGAAATGCAAATATGCAAAGAATCATGGCTGAATTTTAATTATTAACATATCCAGTTCCTCAAACTTCTTATCCTCAGGTTCACAAATACAACACTGCTTTCTGTCTGGTATATATGTCCCATCCACTCAACATTTAAGTCCTGGTTTAAATAGGGTTTCTTCTGAGGATCCTTGAAGATCCCACCTTACCTCAACCTAGACCCTCTTCTCTCATTTACTTTTCCCACAAGAACACTAGCTAGCATTTATCACCTACTCTGTGCCAGGTCCTGTTCTGGGCACTTCTTATAATCCTCACAGTAAGCCACTGAAGTAGTATCCTACTAGTTTAAGTTTCCCTAGAAAACAGCCTGCACCCAAAGCACACACACTAGCCTATGTGTACGCTAGTGAAAGCATATTAGCATACACACTGTATTAGATGGGTGATGCCTGGGAAGCAGGAGGGTTAAAAGAGGGTGATGGGCAGGGAAGAAGGGAAACATATGAGGGACTGGGATACCGAGTTGGCCAAAGCTTACTGACAAGCTGGGTGCTCTCGGGAAATCAAGAGCTACTCAGGGAGACAAGGGAGTACAAATTGCTGTGTCTGTGAAAATTCCGTCCCAGCTCCAAACAGGCCAGGCAGCCACTCTGCAGGACCCAGGTCTATCAGCAAGGCCACATCCTGGCTCCGTGCCTAATGGAAGAAGACCAGATCTCACCAGGACAGCTCTAGCTAGAAAGCAAGATGAAGACATGGATCTGGTTGGTTCAGGTAATTGTAATTTACTTGCAGTTTTTGGAAGAAGACACTGATGCCCAGAAATATAAAACTGAACAGGTGACACAGCTAGAGAGTAACAGGATGTGAACCAGGAAAACTGGCCCCCAAGCATGGAATCTTGAACCGCTAGTCTGCCGCAGGAATGCAAATTCCAGAAGAACAAGGACTACTTCAGTCCTAGCACCTATCACAAATACAGAGCCCATCACCATTGACACTCAGTCAACATTTATTGAATGAATGAATGAGCTGTAAATAAATGGCATTTCAAGAAAGCTTAAAGAACTCAGTAAGAAGGAGAGATCACATTTTATTGGGGTGTTCTAGAAGGTTCCTTGGGAGAAGGGACATCTGTGTCAAATAGTCCAAAGATTTAGGGAAAAGTCTGAAAATGGCACAATGGCCCTATTTGGAGATAGGTTTCCTGAAATAGAGGGCCGAGGGGAAAAATGGGAAATAAATCTTCAAAATTACATTGGTATCAAATTCTAGAGGCTTTGCCATCTTCAGGATGGATGGATGCTTAAGGCAGAGAGAAGTTAAGAATTGCATGTGTTTCAAAAGAAAGTTCCACTTGCAGCAATGCCCACAGCCATGGAAACTGAGAACATTCCCCAGGAAGTCCCCAAATCATGGTCCAATTAAGCCATGTGGTATTATGTACTCCAGGAACTCTCCATTGTTCATTCTGTTCTAGGCAAAAGTCCATTTTTTTTTTTTTTTGGTTACCCAAGTTTTAGGATAGAGCTGTATTCTTGTTTTCTATCAGGAGAAATGGAAAACAGCTGTTTACCATTCTCTTTATAATAAGCTTTATACAATTCAAGCAGTCATTTAAACATTTTCCTGATATTTGATCATTAAGCCAGCACGCAGCATGAGAAACTACAAGAAATCAAATGATTGTGCTGGCTTCGTAAAGAGAATCACAGACACACAATGACTTTTTAAAAATCTATAAAGGATGAAATTATATTCCTTTATGGGACTATCCTTCTAGTTATAATGTTTCCATTGTAATACATAAAGAATTGTCTTTATGATAAATGAAGTCTCTCTGGAACTGATTATAACACAGTGGGAAGCAAACTGCTGAAATAAATTTTTATGTAGAAGCATGAACATTCCAGAAAAATCCACAAGTTCATACTGCCTTTATTTGCTTTCGCATTTCCACTTAGTTAATGTCCTCCAGCATCTGTAGGAGATACAGAAATAGAATGGCCACAAGTCACCATCCACTACTCACCCCTGATCCCACTGTTTCCCTCGGACTTCAGCCTCTTGACCACGTTGGAAACAGTCTCCTGGTTTTCCTTCTACCCCTCTGACTGCTTCTCCCCCATCTCCTGAGGATACTATTCCTTTCCACCCACCATTGTCAGAGCTCCTCCAAGGTCAATTCTAGGCTCTCTCTTCACCCTAGACTGTCTCCCTAAAAGATTTTGTTCACCAGATTCATAAATATATATCTGCTTCAAGACCTGGCCTCTGAAGCACCAGTAACTAGATGCTAATGTAATGTTTCCATCCCAGTGCTTGTAAGAGCATGCAGAGCTCAACATATCTAACTTGGAATATATGATAATGAACCCCCAGCCTCACCCTACTCTGGGGTTCTCCTCTCATCCCTGTCTTCTTTACTCCATACACCTACTCTAGTAATCTACTCCACAATCATGTCCCCAACATTTCTAACCTGTCATCCTCTATCCTTCACCACCACCATGAACCTCATCCAAGACATTGAAACAGGATGCTGAGTGGGACTTTTTTGCTGCCCAGGAATTGTCAGTGGTTCCTAATGAATCTTTTCCCTTCTTAACACACAGGGAAGGGAAGGTACTTCTCATCAAGGGAGGGAGAGACTAGGAAAGACTCACTCAGAGTTTGGAGATGCTGACATGATGTGTTTATTTGAGCAAGAGGAGAAGACAGCTGGGGTAAGATGGGGATAAGACAGGACTGGCAATGAAATTATCTTCAGGCTGCTTGGAAAAAGAAGGAATGTGTCATTTATCAGGAGTCAAGTCAATGTCCCACGACACCTGATGGGACATCAGGCAACAGAAGCTCTGGGCTGGCCTGCCCTGGGCAGACCCAACAGGGGAGTTGGAAAACACATGAAATCATGCAGGCTCCTCATAAGGACCCAGAACATGCTTGCCTTTCACACATGAGTCACCAGAGGCCAGTCAGTGTTTGTTCAAGAAGTGGAATCCAGCATCTCTAGGGCCACAGCAAAGAAACTGTCCATTCCCCACTCTCACCCACAGAAGGGCCTGATCCAAGGACAGACAAGACGTTCCCCCATCCCCCTGCAAGGTGAGTATAAGGTCTAGTTCAAAGACATGTGTTACACCTGTGAATGCAGGAGGTATCATAGTTCCAAATCCCTTTGATGTTGTTTAGTTGCTAAGCCATGTTCGACTCTTTTGCAGCTCCATGAATTGTAACTTGCCAGGCTCCTCTGTCCATGGGATTTAAATACTAAAGTGGGTTGCATTTCCTTCTGCAGGGGATCTTCTTGACCAAGGGACTGAACCTGCTTCACTTGATTGGCAGGTGAGTTCTTTACTGCTGAGCCACCAATGTGAAAGTCGCTCAGTTGTGTCCAGCTCTTTGCAACCCCATGGACTATACTGTCCAGGGAATTCTCCGGACCAGAATACTTGAGTGGGTAGCCTTTCCCTTCTTCAGGGGATCTTCCCAACCCAGGGGTCAAACCCAAGTCTCCCACAATGCAGGTGGATTCTTTACCAGCTGAGCCACCAGGAAAGCCCCTAAATCTCTTTACGTAAAAAAAACTCTCTATCCAGTGGTTCCTATATGTGACAGATAACACCATCCTAACTCAGTGAACAGTAGGCCTTCTTCCACCTGTATCATTTAATAAGGTCTGTCTGGGCTTCTGCCTGGCACACTGGCTTGTTTTGTATTTTTTTTCACTCAACTTGTTGATGGCAACACTTTAAGAAGCAATCCTCCCTACATAGTTTGAAAACATGAAATAAAATGATTGATGTTACCTGGAGTCTTACAGTGCAAAACTTCCGAAGTAAGACAATTAAGTTTCATCTGCCAATGAGAAGAAAAGTTAAGCAAATGCATACAGCTAAAGTTCATTAAAGGTGGGAAAGATGAATTAGGAGGTTGGGATTAACATATACACATTACTATATATAAAATGGTTAATCAACAAGGACTTACTGTATAGCACAGGAAACTCTACTCAATACTCTATAATAATCTAAATGGGAAAAAACATTTGAGAAAGAATTGATATATGTATATAAATAACTAAATCGCTTTGCTGTACACCTGAAACTAACAATGTAAATCAGCTATAATACTGAATAAAAATTGAATTAAAAAATTGTTTCATTAAAGACTAAAATTAATAAAAAGGGGGTCTTCTCTAACAGTCACTTAAGACTTTCTCACAGTGCTTTTAACCGGGCAGTTTGATGCTGGATAACCAATAGCCTTTCCAAGCCTGTGGTTTAGCAAAGCATCTAGGACAATGATGATTTATAGCCTCATCAGTGCTGATGACAAAAGATATGGTGAATTAGTCAATGTTATCTTAGGTCATGGTGATGCTTCCCACCAAGAATCAAAGTGAAACTAACATTCCAAACTCTGCGGAGAGAAATCAACTTCATAAGTGTCATAAACATCTAAATTTAAAAATGTAAGCTTTTTAGAAAGCACTAAACCTGGAGCAGGAAGTCAGTAGACTACAACCCAGGGACCAAATCCGGGTGCTATCTGTGTGTAATATAGCTTTATTGAACGTGGTCCCAAGTATTTATTTACGTGTCGTCCACAGATGCTTTCACACCAAAATAGCATAGTAGTGTGTTTATATCTGCCAAAGACTGGATGGCCTTCTATGCTTACAAGAGCTACTACCTGGCATTTTACATAAAGTGTTTGCTGACTCCTGCTCCAGCTGCAATGCAAAATCTCCAGTTGTGTCCAGCTATGTCACTCTTTTGAAAGAAAAATGACCTAAGCACCTGAACCTTTCAGGCAAGACTCATTTAGACAGATAGATACATATATATATATATAATCACATATACGTAAGATACATACATAGTCCACACATACATAGATGACATTTAGTTGCTAAGTGTGGCCACCAGGCTCCTCTGTCTATGGGATTTCCCAGGCAAGAATGTTGGAGTGAATTATCATGTCCTTCTCCAGGGGATCTTCCTGACCTGGGAATCGAACCCATGTCTCCTGCATTGGCAGGTAGATTCTTTACCATTGAGCCACCAGGGAAGCCCATAGATGATAGATACATATATACATATGTTTATATACACACACACATCCATCTATATACATATGCACACACACACACACATGCATACATTGATGACAGATAAACAAACACATGCACAGATTACAGATACAAACATATGTAGGTCACACACACACATACAAGACAGACAGACAGTTACATATGAGGAATTTTTACCCACATGCAATATTTTTATTTGTAGTGTCTAAGAAAATGCATAATAAAGGATAGTGCTTTATTCAACCCAATTTAAGAATCATTTTTATTCTTTAAAGAATGTATTTGGTGAAGATTATCTCCATCAAACTATATCCAAGTAAAGGAAATAACTTCACCATTGTTTTCCTTTGTGAAGTTCACTTTCCTAGTTTCTATTGACAGCCCTGCTATATACTTTCTGTAACATACCAAGGCCTGAATGTACATATTTACTTGAAAAATACAGTTAGTTAAGCTTGACTTAAGTCTAAGGAACAAGTTATGAGTTTCCTCTTCAACTCCTCCTGCAAATAGAGCTCTGGATTACCAATCTTGGCTCTCAATTTAGCACACATTTATATACACAAAAAAAGTCTTATCCTTCACATATCCTAAAATATAAAGATGTTATGAAAGCTCCACAACGGCATTCACAATAATAAAAATAACACTAGCCAACACTGACTGAGCACTAACCATGGGCTAGTGTGGCAAAGACTGCCTGGCTCATCATCAAACCTGCCTTCTCCTCATCCTTAGGACACAGCCTGAGCTCTAGGCCAATGGATCGCTCCTGGTCCAGAGAAACCTCTTGTTCATGAGCTTTCCTCTTTCCTTTCACACTGACTTGATGGAGATGAGCCTAGCAACCCGGGAACCACCGCTGAAGAGGGAGGAACCCCCCAAATGGAAGAAACCTGGGTCCCTAGTCACAATTTGGGCCCTCAATCTTGCCAATCAAGTTTCTCTCTTTCAGACTTTACATGAGTGAGAAATTAACCTCTGTGATGCCTGGCGCATTGTACCTCTGGAGACGTGTTTGTTACCACAATTGGCATAACTTTAACAGGCATTTCATTTAATCAAGAGGGTTTTATTATCACTACTGTATGTTACCAGAGGCACTAATGATTTCTATTAAGATCAACACAGTAATTTATAAAAATAGGCTAAATCATGTGGATACTTCACAACTGTGTAGCAGATTTCTTAAATGTCTTGAAACTCCTTGATCTTAGAAATCCACATATTTTTTATTACTTTTTGGGTAAGTCATTTCAGACATTAACTTTCCTTGTTAAAGCTAGAAAATACTGAGAGGGTAACAGGCAGGAAGGCCAGGGGTCTTCAAACGGAGGAGATAGCCTGCAAGCATCAGACATTTTTATCTCTCTTAAGCAGCAGGAGGAAACAAACTAGCGATATTTTTTCCTTCTCTAAACAAATTTAAAAGGAGATTTCTCTTAAAATTCTGAGTTGCCATGACACCTGGTTTCACCAGAAGTTAACCAATGCCTTTCTCTTATGGAAATGTTTATCTTAAGCTATGCTAATGTACTATGCATTAACCCCAAACTCTGTCTTCAAGTCAGTTCCAACTTTTGGGCTCAGAACCTACTTGATAAACCAGTATGTTATACTCTGATATTGTTCCTCTAATCTATGTAAATGAAACTATTTGTATGGTGATCTGCCCTTCTTCAAATTCAAGTTAATCATTTTATGGCCCAAGATAAACCATTTGGAGCCTAGGTTATCCCAAAATACATCATAGGGGTGAGGGGCCTGGTGCCGTTCTAAGTTAACAGGCTGCCGGTGACTATATAACATCCAGCTGAAGGCTAGCAGGGGGTACTCTTTCTGCCCCCTTCTGATGCCTATGTCAGAAGCTTTCCTATCTCCTTTATACTTTAATAAAACTTTGTTACACAAAAGCTCTGAGCGATCAAGCCTCGTCTCTGGCCCCGGATTGAATTCTTCTCCTCCGGGGTCTAAGAATCCCGGCAACGTAATTCAACAACAACCTTTCAATACTAAATAAGTTCAAGATAAGCACATGAACTACACCAATGCCAATGATGGTTTGTGAATTCAGGTAAGTTGTGAAGGTGATGAACAAAGCAGTCTTATATTTACACACTTGATGAGGGAAGGGTATTTTGTACTAATTATACAAAGGCAACAGAGATCCTATTCAAATGACTTTAAGTGAATTCTCATGTATTTAAATAATTCTGGTTGAAATGAAAGACTGCTGGAGCACCCTTTATATGTTGGAGCATGAAAGAGTAATGTTGTTCAAAGTGGCAAATTCTGTCCTCTGAGTCTGGATTCTATTTCACAACAATTTTGGATATTTGATGTGGCTTAGATTGCAGTTTTCCTTTGTGCATTTTCCATTTGGCAAACACAAAATTAAACAAGCCTGAGAAGCTTTCATCTTCCCTTCCCATTAGCATTCTGACCACCACATCCTCCCCCGGGCATTAAGTCTGCCTCTCCACTGATGTGAGCAGGCTAGAATCAATGGAGTGGTGTTTGAAAAACCCTGAAATAACTGCCGGGGGGTTACACTTCATGACCTCAGAGAGCCTCCTGGCTGACGTGAGCCTATGAGAAGCCAGAAGGGAGCAAGAGGTATGACAGGAAGGAGGGGGAGGTTGGAGAGGAAGAGAAAGAAGCCCTTTCTGGTAGGGTCATCCCTCCTTGTCCCCTCCTTTCAGGACATGCTGCCTACAGAGGAGCTTGCAGACTCTGCATCCCACTGTCCCCCACAATGGGCCAACTTCCTGATCACGCCTGAGAAGCTTTCCCTCCCTGTCCCTCTGCCCCCTTCCTCTAGACCTGCACAGTATGAAATATACACACATGCATACCACTTTGTACATTTCACAGAACAATGAAAAGTGCTTTGCATTTCTAAGAATCTAGATGAAGAAACTAAGGCTGGGGAATGGCAGGGACTCTGCACACATCAGCATGATGCCTGGGAACCACCTGAGCCTGGACTAAACCGCCCCAGCCCCCTTCTGACACCTGAATACCTTCAGTTCTCTAACCACCTCCTCCCTGGAGATGGCAATAAAATTCTCTGATCTCCCAGTCTTTAGATAGATAGAACATGCAGCAGAATGAAGTTCTCAACCCTGAGCCAGGGATTCGTGGCAGTAGGAGGAGGGTGAGGGAGATCCCGGGGCTTATTGGCAGCTCTGCTGGGCGCTGGCACCTCTGCCTGGGCCCCGGCTGTGGTTGGAATTGCCTGGAGCTGCCGCAGGGCCAGGAGTGTCTTTCTCTTGGCAGGGAGGCAGCGGCCGCTCCTCTCTGCTGCAGCCCTCAAGAGAACTATTCTGTGCCTGGTGCCAGATTTTATAACTTGGGGCTTGTGCAGGAAAAACACTGGAAATACTTACAGATGACTCACAAACCTCAGGTGCAAAATAAAAGCTGCACCCATTTAATTGTTTTAAAAATCAAACAAGATTCTCTTATCTCTAGTTTCTGCTGGTGAACAATGCTGTCTGCAAGCAGGCAGACTCTCCAGAGACGCTAGTGAGACCAACAAGGGGCCAGGTCTCTGTCCACTGGGATAGCTTTGTATCTGGTTATCTGAGTCAGATGAGAATTCTCCCTTTGTCTCTGAGATCACCATCTCGTTCAACAACCTAAATTCACGTTTCACAGCAATGAAAGGAAACCCACCCTGACAAATCCCTTAGTCCCCTCAATGGTTCATTTGGACATTACGCTCCTTCCCTCCTCTTCCCCTCCTTCCCCACCCCAGCCCCTCTCTCCCTGTTACACACACACACACACACACACACACACAATGCAGGTGACATAAAAATGATTACCAAACTTGTCCTACACTCCTTACCTTCCAAAGAATCTGTTTTACTTAACTACCATCCGTGAGTTAGCTGCAGTCTTCTGTTTAACTTATCACTTTTTCATGGACTTGATGACTGTTTATTCAGAGTCCAACACACTCCAGGCACTCAGCTACGTCCCCTAATCTCCATCCCGCTTACCTTTCCTGTGAGGTTCGTGTAAAACTGTTCTTTTTAATATCACTCATTCAACAGATATTGACTAAGCCCCAAACTATTCAGATAAGTTTGAATCAGTGGCACGGGACCAGGTTTTTATTGCTCTGTTCTTTCCAAGTTTCCCAACGCTTCTCCAAATGCCTGATATTATTGTGGATTATTTTGCACAACTGAACGCATCTCAATGTAACTGCCACTGACAGAGCCTCCGGGTTTCTGCCAGGAACTAAAGTGGTCACTTGAGATGAAAAGCAGATCAAAGATAATCTCTGGCCTTGAGGGACTCAGCATTTGAGGAGGTGACTGTAATATGCTGAATGAAGCCCAGTCAAAGATCAGGGACACTGAAGGAAAGTGGATGGGAAACCAATGTGCCTTGCACATTGTGCGACCAGGCCAGGACCTAGAATGCATGACCTTGCATATGAGAGAGATTTTGTTATCATTATTCTACTGGTGAGGAAACTGAGTTTCAGAGGAGTGAAATAATTTACCCAGTCTCTACAAGGCAAATTTCCCTCCACCTCACCATATACTCTCTCCTATGATGCTTGTAACTCAGAAGCCCTGCCCTCTTGTGTTTCCTGCAGCTTTCACAGCCCAGCTGTCCCGGCTGGGAAGACTTCAGACACAAGACCACAGCCTTGCATGGTGAATCCAACAGAAAGAAAGAAAATGTGAGACTTCATACATCTTTGAAGATAGTTACCTTTTCATGGATAACAACAACATCAAATAACAGTTATAAAGTTGCATTTTTACAAAGCCATTTCACCTTTAATGCACACATGTTAAAAACTACCAAGATTTTTTTTTTTAGTAGTGTGCTAATAGGAAGAAGCCTCTTGATGAAAGTGAAAGAGGAGAGTGAAAAAGTTGGCTTAAAGCTCAACATTCAGAAAACAAAGATCATGTCCCAGGGCTTTCACACGTGCCAACGTGGGGTCAGTCGATCCCCGGGGTGACAGTCGAGAGAGTGCAGGGAAATCAGGTTCATCTGGAGTGGACTGAGACTTCTGGGTACTTGTGGCCTGATGGCACGATCCCTGGAGATCATATCGTCTCTCCTGGGGAGAGCACCTCCTTCTGGTGTGCAATGGGAACGCCGCGAATCCCGTCCCGATGAAGCACGGAAAGTAACTCTTATCTCGCGCTGAGGAGGGAACAAAGGGCCTCTTTTTGAGTTATGGCAGAACCATCGGGGTTCCTGTCGAGTGGAGGCGCGTGTGTCCGGGAACTTCTTGAGTCACAGCAAGGGAGTGAAGGACCCTATCGAGTTCCAAGAAGGAAGGTGTGATTTCCCTCAACATGCAGCAGCAGAAAAGGGCCTCAACCCACATGGAAGGGAGAACCTCCTGGTGTTTATAGAGTTGCAGCAGGTCCTTCTCGAGTTACGACGTGGACCTCAGGGACCTTCCCGTGTGGCCTCAGAAGAGGCCAGTCTCAGTGCGAATGGCGAGGGACATTTCGGTATTCCTCTCCAGTCAGTGGCGGGTCCTAGGTCCACGTCTGGAGTTGCGCTCGCACCCTAAGCTTTTCTTGAAAGTGCTGACATGGGACTTGGGTCCCTCTGGAGTGTCCACAGGGTGGGCAGGCCTCGTCTCGAGTGGAAACATGCATGCCCGCTCTCCTCCTGAGCGGTAGGAGCACTGTCAGGCTTCCTGTCCCGTTGACACAAGGATCTTTGGCTTTCCCTCGAGATGTCACCAGGGCTCTCACACGTGCTAACATGGGTTCAGTCGATCCTCGGGGTGACAATCGAGAGAGTGCAGGGAAATCAGGTTCCTGTGGAGTGGATTGAGACTTCTGGGTACTTGTGGCCTGATGGCACGATCCCTGGAAATCATCTCGAATCTCCTGTGGAGAGCACCTCCTTCTGGTATGCAATGGGAATGCCGCTAATCCCTTCTCGACGAAGAACGGAAACTAAATCTCACTCGCGCTGAGGAGAGGACAAAGGGGCTCCTCTTGAGTTATGGCGGGACTCTCGGTGTTCCTGTTGAGTGGAGGCGCGTGTGTCCGGGACTTTTTCAGTCGCAGCAAAGGAGTGAAGGACCCTTTCGAGTTCCAAGATGGAAGGTGTGATTTCCCTCGACATGCAGCAGCAGAAAAGGGCCTCAACGCGCATGGAATGGAGAACTTCCTGGTGTTTCTCGAGTTGCAGCAGGTCCTTTTCGAGTTAGGACGGGGACCTCAGGAACCTTCTAGTGTGGCGTCAGGAGGAGCCAGTCTCCGTGCGAATGGCGAGGGACCTTTCGGGATTACTCTCCTGTCGGTGGCGGGTCCTAGATCCACGACTGGACCAGCGGGCGGACCCTGAGCTTTGCTCGAAAGTGCTGACATGGGACTTGGGCCGCTCTGGAGTGTCCACAGGATGTTCAGGCCTCGTCTCGAGTGGAGACATGCACGCCCGCTCTCCTCCTGAGCTTTAGCAGCACTTTGAGCTTCCTGTCGCGTTCACACAGGGATCTTTTCCTTTCCATCAAGATGCCACCAGGGCTGTCACACGTGCCTACATGGGGTCAGTCGATCTTCGTTGTGACAGTCGAGAGAATACAGGGAAATCCGGTTCTGCTGGAGTGGATTGAGACTTCTGGTTACTTGTGGCCTGATGGCAAGATCCCTGGAGATCATCTCGACTCTCCTGTGGAGAGCACCTCTTTCTGATATGCAATGGAAACGCCGCGAATCCCTTCCCTATGAAGCATGGAAACTAACTCTCACCTCGCGCTGAGGAGGGGACAAAGGGGCTCCTCTTGAGTTATGGCGGGACCCTCGGGGTTCCTGTCTAGTGGAGGTGCGTGTGTCCGGGAACTTCTTTAGTCGCAGCAAGGGAGGGAAGGACCCTTTCGAGGTCCAAGAGAGAAGGTGTGATTTCCCTCAACATGCAGCAGCAGAAAAGGGCCTCAACGCACATGGAAGGGAGAAACTCCTGGTGTTTCTCGAGTTGCAGCAGGTCTTCTCGAGTTACGACAGGGACCTCAGG
>SJXQ01006383.1:0-21308 GCA_006408695.1 Aepyceros melampus
TTCAAATGGGTGTTCCTACCATCTGAGCGTGTGCAGTGACATTTCTACCTGCTGTCTTAAGAGTGGGCTTCCCTGGTAGCTCAGCTGGTATAGAATCCACCTGCAATGTGGTGAGACTTGGGTTCGATCCCTGGGTTGGGAAGATCCCCTAGAAAAGGGAAAGCTACCCATTCCAATATTCTTGCCTGGAGAATTCCATGGACAGAGGAGCCTGGCAGGTTACAGTTTATGGGTTTGCAAGAGTCGGACACGACTGAGCGACTGAGTGACTAAGTACAGCACAGCATATTAAGAGTAAAAAAATAAGGCTGCCCTGGGATTCTCCAGGCAAGATTACTGGAGTGGGGTGCCATTTCCTTCTCTTGGAGAATCCCATGGACAGAGGAGCATGGTGGGCTGCAGTCCATGGGGTCGCTAGGAGTCGGAGATGACTGAGCGACTTTACTTTCGCTTTTCACTTTCATGCATTGGAGAAGAAAATGGCAACCCACTCCAGTGTTCTTGCCTGGAGAATCCCAGGGACAGCAGAGCCTGGTGGGCTGCCGTCTATGGGGTCGCACAGTCGGACACGACTGAAGCGACTTAGTAGTAGTAGTTCCATGGGATTCTCCAGGCAAGATTACTGGAGTGGGGTGCCATTTCCTTCTCTTGGAGAATCCCATGGACAGAGGAGCATGGTGGGCTGCAGTCCATGGGGTCGCTAGGAGTCGGAGATGACTGAGCGACTTTACTTTCGCTTTTCACTTTCATGCATTGGAGAAGAAAATGGCAACCCACTCCAGTGTTCTTGCCTGGAGAATCCCAGGGACAGCAGAGCCTGGTGGGCTGCCGTCTATGGGGTCGCACAGTCGGACACGACTGAAGCGACTTAGTAGTAGTAGTTCCTCTCTTCCCTCCCTGCTGCCCCCTCCCCCAGTCGAGTTTGCTCCAGTGAGCAGAGCAGAGATTTGCTTCATGTCTAGAAACAAAATGACTGATGTTCTAGAGTTACATGTAATAACACTCCTACTCAGTCTGGATGAGAATGAGGGGCTTCTCGGGAGACCCAGCCCTGCTCTGGGCCAGCTCCCCTGGCTGTGGGGGTTAAAGATCAGCTCAGGTAGCCCCCCTCCCCCGTAGGAGGGTCTATGTCCTGGAGCTGCAGCCCTAGGCGGTGGTCTTAGTGTCAGGGACCCATGGTGTGACCCTCTCCTCCCTGCCATGTTCCCAGAGCAAGGAGCTAAGGAGCTCACCCTGAGCCCCAGGACCAGAGAGGTTCATGTTTTCCCCTGATGGTGCTCAGCTTCAGCTCTGGCGGGAGGGCCGGCCCTGGAAGACAGGTGTGGGGAAGCAGACCTGGATGACAGCTTTACATGGGGTTCAGGGGAAGAGATGGTGGGAGAGGGGAGACGAGGAACAGAAAACAGCAGAATCCTGTCATTGCCTTTCTAAACACACTGAGCATTTGTGAATAGGAGTCAGTGAATAAATAAGCAACCAGCCCTTCGAGCTCTGCTGAGAGACATGTATTGAGCTGCGGGCACCCCAACCCAGCAGTGTCATTCTGGATCAGCCCCGGGGAAGATGGTCTGGTTCCTGCAGTCAGAGGCTTTCCATGGTTTCCTTTATCCAGGGCAGGACACTTGAGACGTTGGTGCAGGACCCTGGAGGTGACACATTATTTTGTCCATTGAAGACAATTCCCGGGGGCTAAGTTGTCACACCCCAGAGTCCCTCTGAGGACACGAAAGGTGAAAGACTGAACCAGATCGACCCCTGGTCCTGCCCGTCATCGTAAGACCCCTCTAGGCGATGGCAGCCTTACAGGGCCTCCCTCGGAGCACAGGGCAGGACACTGGCAGTGCTTCACTGCACCCAGGTGGCGGCTCCATCTCCTCTCCCAGGTCCCTGATCTGCTCCGCAGGGAGACACTGCAGGACCCTTGGCTCCGGGCTGGTCTCCAGGGACACAGAAGCAGGGGTTCAGGCTGACATTCAGCATGAAGGCGAGCTTTCTACCCGGTTCAGGTGTGCTCCACAGTAGCAGGTCATCACACAGAACCCAGGGGGTGGGCTCCGTCCTGCACATCAAGGCTGTTCTACTCCTGGGCGAGGATATAGAGTTAGTGTCCCCCTGTCCTCACAGGACTGACCCTCTCCCTCAGTGTTGCCCACAGTGCTGGGCGTTGTGGAGGTCACACAGGCTGGTGTGGTTGGGAGCAGCCGTTTGTGGCTGTGGCTCGTGCATGACTTGTGATGCTGTCCCTCCTCTTATCAGCTCCACGTATTCCTTTTGCAGAAGTCAGTGACACGAGATCTTCTCTGCATCGCACATCAAAGCTGCACAGATGGTAGATCTTCTCTTATCGAGGTGGACAGTGAGGAGGGCCCCGTGTGATCCAAATGCATCTAAACCCGAGGTTCCCAACTGAGGTTGATTCCTGCGCAGCTCCTTCACAGCTGCCCTCCTCCCGACCCCGCCTCNGGAAAACCAGAGGAAGATCCAGGGTGAGTGGCACTGAGAACCTGCTGGAGTCCTGCTCTGGTTTCACCTCAGGCTGACTCACGTTCCAGGTTAATTCTCTTTCAGGAGCTCATCGATCCAGGGCCGGTAAGGGGAGATCCGGGTGAAGACGGCGGGGGCTTTGCACAGCCCTGTCCATAGGAGACAATGACCTGGGCCAGCCCAGCACACAGAAGGGGGCCCCCTGAGTCTCCCTGTGGGAAGAGAAGGAAAGGGGGAGAGAGACGGTGAGCCGGGAAACCACCCCTCCTCCCTGTGGTCCCAACTCAGAGTTGGTCGGACCCGCCATCAGGCTAAGGAACACGGGCTCCTCATGAGGTGATATGTCTCTGATGCTGTTCTCTTTCCTTCCTGGCACTCCCTGACCCTGGGCGGCACCCCTTGACCCTGAGCAGACCCTGGTCAGAGACCCCACGGGGCCACAGGAGGAGGGTCTGCAGAGGGACAGTTGCAGCTCCCCAGACCTGAGGTCTCACACTTGGTCACTGGCTGACACTCCTAACTCCGTCTCCTTCCAAAGGTGTCTGCACCCTGGACAGTGATTTGTGGGGAAGACCGCAGTCTCAGAATCACCTTAAATGCAGATTTTGTGCTCTGGGGATTGCCCACACACAGCTGGAGATTGTGGTCAAAAGCAGGGAAGTGGCTGCAGGCCCAGGGCTCCATGAGTCTCAGCTTCACCTCTTGCAGAGTGCTGGAGGCTGGTTCCTTCACACCTGTGCTTCCCCAGCCAGCCACCCAGCACATTCTCCCGGGACGGATGAAGGTGACAGGGGGTGGAAGGGGGAGTGTCCCCACAGCCAGGGTCAGGTTGGCTTTCTCCTTCAACTGTGAAGGAAATGAGGGCTGTCAGTGATGGAAATGGGCTTGGGGGCGGGTGGAGGCAACCAGGGAGGGACAGGGCAGCTGCTCCGCATGAGAGCCCCTTCCAGAGGCTGAGCGGAGGGGTGCTGGCGAGAGGCAGGCTAGGAAAGTGTGAAGGTGATGGGGCCGGAAAAGTCCTGGAGAACAGGGAGCAGGGAAGGAAGTCCTGGAGAACAGGGAGCAGGGAAGGAAGCCCTGGAGAACAGGGAGCGGGGAAGGAAGGCATGGAGAACAGGGAGTGGGGAAGGAAGGCCTGGAGAACAGGGAGTGGGGAAGGAAGCCCTGGAGAACAGGGAGCGGGGAAGGAAGGCCTGGAGAACAGGGAGCGGGGAAGGAAGGCCTGGAGAACAGGGAGTGGGGAAGGAAGGCCTGGAGAACAGGGAGTGGGGAAGAGGAAGAGGAGTCTGCACCTCCAGTAACATGATGTCGTGGAGACCAGCAGGGTCGTGTTTTGGGTGAGGAAACTGTTTCATGACCTCAAGCCTCTGCCATGTGTCCTCTTTCTTTTCTATGTTATGGGCTCCGAGGGTGACGGTTACAGACCTATGTGTGGGAGAAGAAGGCCAAGGTGAAAGGCTGATGGTGGGGCGTCTGCTGAGATATGCCCACTCTGAGAAAGGGCGTGCAGTCTCTCCCAGGGTCAGCCATCTCTTCCCACGTCCCTCTATTGAACCAATCTTGGTATGGGAGGGGCTGAGGCTTTACTCAAGGAAGAGCTTTCCCAGGGACAGAGATAATTTCCAGGGCCTTTGGGATGCCAGGGAGTGAGCGCTCCATGGAGGACCCAGGGGACAGGGTAGGTACTTCCTAATCTAGGTGCCCTAACGAGGGTCACCTCTCTGAGGGCAGAGGTGCCCAAGGAAAGGGGGGAGTGGTGGGGTCTCAGGTGGACCCTGTTCTCTGTCTCCCAAGGAAAGGATGGGTTCAGGTCCCCAGGAACTAAATGCCAGTTCTTGAAAAGGGCATGGAGGAAGTGATCGAGAACTGGGTGGGCCCCTGAAGAGTGAGTCCACATCGTTTGTGTTGGGGTTGGGGAGGGGGAGCTGCTTTTAGAAGAGGGGCACTGGGATGAGGTCCCCTTTCCTCTGAGGGGAGCTGAGCTCACAGTGACTGAGGGTCAGGACAGCAGTTCCACTCTGAGAATGATTTCCTTAGATCAAATATTGTCTCTCCCTAAAGAGACACAGCCCTAGGAGCTACCCTCAGGCCCCCGGAGCTGCTCCTGGTTGCTCCCCTGGCTGCTCCTCCCACTTGGAGATAAACAGGACCCATTGTCTCACCTTCCTGCACAGTGCCCAGCCGTCAGCACAAAGTCCCTTCTTATCAGGAAACCACCACAAGTCACCTGCGTCCCCTGCGAGGTGACAGTTTCCAGGTAGGCCATGTAGGGGCGGGAGCGTGGCTTGCTCTCTGTGCCCCCGATGATCTCCCCGGGAACACAGAACACCAGGGCCTGAACATAGAGGGTGCACCGGCTGGCTTCAAGTCAGAACAGGCGTCTTTGGAATCCGCACTCGCCCGTGTTCTGCCCTCTTCCTCTCGGGTGGCTCTGGTGTCTGCTGTCTTTGCTCCAGGCACAGCAGCCAAGCTGGCCATGGATGCCTCGCAGTTACGCTCACCTAAAGTTTCCCCCCACTCCCATTCCACCCTCACTCAACCCTCCTTGTCCCCGTGCATGACCAGCTCTCCAGGTTCCTGTCTCCACCATCTCCATATCCCAGGTTGCTCAGAGATCAGCCAAGTTACAAGGCCACAAGGTGAAGGGAGCACAGGACTTTCAGCTCAGTGTCACACATTCCATACAGAGAAGACCACCCCGCGGGCCCTCTGTTCTGGGCTTTCCCTCAGTCAAGTTGGGCTCCTTGTTTCTGGGAGCGACCATGGGCTGCAGAGAGAGGGTGTGCACAGCCTAAGTGGAAACTTCACTCTGGGGTGTTGGGGAGAAATCCTGGGGTTCTGTTTAAGGGTCAGCAATCTTCTGAGTAAATCTTGTTTCAGGGGTTGATCCTGCAGTTTCCAGAAGGAGTGGCCGGGCAACTCACCAGCCTGGGCTCTGCAGCAGAGGAGGAGGAGCACCAGCGGGAGAGGAGGACGATGCATCTTCTCAGAGAGGCTGCCCAGGGCACGTGCTGCCTCTGTTTTATAGTCTTGGGTTTTTAACTCCCAACAAGTAAGGCACCGCCAGGCTGGTAACACAGGAAGTGACTGGTCACGTTCTCTTCTCTCATACTGTGCCTGCATCTTTCTAATCAGAATTTCCCTTACAGATGCCCTCTGTTTTGTGTGAGGTCAAGCTGAGGCCTGAACCTCCAAGTCTTGGCCTCACGATGAGCTCTCCAGTGTGGTTCCTCATTGGTGTGGAGGTGGAGGGCTCATGTCCTTCCAGGCACGGCAGCTGCTTAAGGCCAATCAGAGACATGGGTGGGGGGGAGTCCTTACACTGAGAATTCAGAAGCACATGCACATGAAAGACAGTGACCACAGTAGGAAATACATTTGCAAAAAGATATTTGGGTGAGGAAACTGTTTCATGACCTCAAGCCTCTGCCATGTGTCTTCTTTCTTTTCTATGTTATGGGCTCCGAGGGAGACTGTTACAGACTTATGTGAGGGAGAAGGCCGAGGTGAAAGGCTGATGGTGGGGCGTCTGCTGAGATATGCCCACTCTGAGAAAGGGCATGTAGTCTCTCCCAGGGTCAGCGATTTCTTGCCACCTCCCTCTTTTGAGCCAATCTTGGTATGGGAGGGGCTGAGGCTTTACTCAAGGAAGAGCTTTCCAGGGACAGAGATAATTTCCAGGGCCTTCGGGAAGCCAGGGAGTAAGCAGGCCATGGAGGACCCAGGGGACAGGGTAGGTACTTCCTAATCAAGGTGCCCTAACGAGAGCCACCTCTCTCAGGTCAGAGGTGCCCAAGGAAAGGGGGGAGTGGTGGGGGTCTCAGGTGGACTCTGTTCTCTGTCTCCCAAGGAAAGGGTGGGTTCACGTCCCCAGGAACTAAAGGCCAGTTCTTGAAAAGGGCATGGAGGAAGTGGGCGAGAACTGGGTGGGCCCATGAAGAGTGAGTCCACATCGTTTGTGTTGGGGTTGGGGACGGGGAGCTGCTTTTAGAAGAGGGGCACTGGGATGAGGTCCCCTTTCCTCTGAGGGGAGCTGAGCTCACAGTGACTGAGGGTCAGGACAGCCGTTCCACTCTGAGAATGATTTCCTTAAGATCAAATATTGTCTCTCCCTAAAGAGACGCAGCCCAAGGAGCTCCCCTCAGGCCCCAGGAGCTGCTCCTGGTTGCTCCCCTGGCTGCTCCTCCCACTTGGAGATAGACAGGACCCATTGTCTCACCTTCCTGCACAGTGCCCAGCCGTCAGCACAAAGTCCCTTCTTATCAGGAAACCCCCACAAGCCACCTGCGTCCCCTGCGAGGTGACAATTTCCGGGTAGGCCATGTAGGGGCGGGAGTGTGGCTTGCTCTCCGTGCCCCCGATGATCTCCCCTGGAACAAAGAACACCAGGGCCTGAACATAGAGGGTGCACCGCTGGCTTCAAGTCAGAACAGGCGTCTTTGGAATCCGCACTCGCCTGTGTTCTGCCCTCTTCCTCTCGGGTGGCTCTGGTGTCTGCTGTCTTTGCTCCAGGCACAGCAGCTAAGCTGGCCATGGACGCCTCGCAGTTACGCTCACCTAAAGTTTCCCCCCACTCCCATTCCACCCTCACTCAACCCTCCTTGTCCCCGCGCATGACCAGCTCTCCAGGTTCCTGTCTCTACCATCTCCATATCCCAGGTTGCTCAGAGATCAGCCAAGTTGCAAGGCCACAAGGTGAAGGGAGCACAGGACTTTCAGCTCAGTGTCACACATTCCATACAGAGAAGACCACCCCGCGGGCCCCCTGCTCTGGGCTTTCCCTCAGTCAAGGTAGACTTCTTGTTTCTGGGAGCGACCATGGGCTGCAGAGAGAGGATGTGCATAGCCTAAGTGGAAACTTCACTTTGGGGTGTTGGGGAGAAATCCTGGGGTTCTGTTTAAGGGTCAGCAATCTTCCGAGTAAATCTTGTTTTAGGGGTTGATCCTGCAGTTTCCAGAAGGAGTGGCCGGGCAACTCACCAGCCTGGGCTCTGCAGCAGAGGAGGAGGAGCACCAGTAGGAGAGGAGGATGATGCGTCTTCTCAGAGAGGCTGCCCAGGGCACGTGCTGCCTCTGTTTTCTAGTCTTGGGTTTTTAACTCCCAACAAGTAAGGGCACTGCCAGGCTGGTAACACAGGAAGTGACTGGTCACATTTTTTTCTCTCATACTATGCCTGCTGTCTTTCTAATCAGAATTTGCCCTACAGATGCCCTCTGTTTTGTGTGAGGTCAAGCTGAGGCCTGAACCTCCAAGTCTTGGCCTCAGGGATGAGCTCTCCAGCGTGGTTCCTCATTGGTGTGGAGTTGGAGGGCTCGTGTCCTTCCAGGCAGGGCAGCTGCTTAAGGCCAATCAGAGACATGGGTGGGGGAGAGTCCTTACACTGAGATTTCAGAAGCACATGCACATGTAAGACAGTGACCACAGCAGGAAATACTTTGCAAAAAGACCCAACACATATCCCATAGGTATGTGTGACTACAAGGGCACAAACCTGCAAACATTCAAATGAATCCAAAGTTGTAGGAAACAATACTTATCCTTAATCACGTGCAATGCAATCTAAGCTGCCACTCCTTTCCATCCCATCTTATTCCACTCCAGATTAAAATGCAAGCTACACCCCACTTCCAGCATGGTTACCTGCAATTTGAAAAACATTAATCTGCATCTCTCTCTCCCTCCTAACCAAAGGTTCACAGGCAGAAGATAGTGATCAAAGAATATTAGGTAGGGGAAGAGATCATACTCTATGATTAGACTTTACATACATTATCATAAGAGCAAATGGGATTGGAATTAGGACTTTAAAGAGCTCATGCATATCAATTACTGTCACTCTCTTAGATGTATTACTACTTTTATAACAATTGTGAGTGGGTAGAGTTATCTCTATTTTATGAATCCTGCTACCCAGGCTTATGCCTCAGAATTAGACTTCCCTCGTTTCATACGAAGGGCCCTTCTGCTGTACCATCAAAGGCAGAGAAATCTAGTCCTGCTAATGGGAATGTAGATGTAGAAGAATGGTTGTTCCAGGGGTGCTGGGGTTCCTAATCTTACAGGAGGAATCAAGCTCGTTTGATTGAAATAGAATATATACAGATGTCAGGATCTGAGGTTTGCCTCTGTTTTCCCATCACAACCTCGGGAACTACCATTACCATTGCTTTACTAACGCAGAATTGAGACTCAGATGCATTAACGTGATTCAACTAACAAAACTCATAACTATTACAATTGAGTTTGCAAGCACATCTGCTATGTTCCCCAGACTTCAGAGTTCCAAAAAACCAAACCTATGTCTATTCCTGTGATGCCTTGCAATACATTTTGAATTCCCAGCCTGGGAGGTCTCCTATGTAAAGTAAGGCATTATTTGGGACTCTGAAAATCGGGAGAGGGGTGTATCTGGGCAGAATCTGATGAAGCTGGAACCTAGAACTTGAAAATCCTTCTATGCTCCTTTGCAGTAACAGCAGTCCATCCTCTCCAGTCTCAGAGGTTAGTCTTTTCTTGCCTGAAGGATCTGTAATGGATTCCCTGAGGTAGTTACTCTACAGGTTGTTGACAGGTTGCTTAAGAATTTAATAAATTTGTCAATAGTGATCATGTTTAAGAAGAGTTTGAATGAACTCTGGATTCTTTAGTGAGGACTAATGAATGGAAATATGGAGAAACTAAATCAGGCTTAATCTGGAAGGTTCCATTCATGTTGGAGTTTTCCATGATGGTAAATCTTTCTTAGCAGTTACAGGACGCAATGAATATTCCCTTTCCTGAAATCACTGGTTTTGTCTATATAATTCATTTTGCCACTTAGATGAATACCAGACACATATGCCTGCTTCATGTTCAATGAGACAGAAGAGAATAAGGCCTTCTGTACTTTCGCTGGAACCCATCTGTGGTTTTTAATGTTTAGCTTCACTTGAAAGTTTCCCTTTGCTTGTGACCTTCACTGTGTTATGCATGCATGCTAAGTCGCTCCAGTCATGGCCTTTTCTTTGCAACCTTATGGACTGCAGCCTGCCAGGCTCCTCTGTCCATGGGATTCTCCAGGTAAGAGTACTGGAGTGGGTTGCCATGCCCTCCTCCAGTGGGTTGCCATGATCTTCCCGACCCAGGGATTGAACCCATGTCTCTTACATCTAAACTGCATTGGCAAGCAGGTTCTTTACCACTAGCTCCACCTGGGAAGGCCCGTTGTGTTATACTCCTTAGTTACAGGACTCCGAGGCTCTCTCCCTTATGCCTAAGGATGTTTTCTTTCTTTCTTTCTCTCCTCTCTTGCTGCAGTTATGTACATATGTATGTATGTATGCATGTATTACTGTGCTAGTGCCTGAAGGCATCGGTGAACTAAGTAGCTAGCAGAGCAAAAGGTTGAGAGGAGGTGGAACCCAGTGTCTCCATGGGGGAACACCCTCTGGGGTGAATGATGGCAGAAGAATTTCCTGTTTCACTTTCTCACTTCACTGTAGGCTCACTGCACACCTGAGAATAGTTGGCTTTGTGCCAGTCCCCGCCCTGTCTCACCTCCTCTCATCAGCCTCTCTGTGTATCCAGCAGTCATGTGAAACTGTCTCAAACCATCCCTTTCCCATGGGTTTGGGTAAAGTCCTTTAAGTCTGGCATGCTTCTCTAGTAAACCTTGCAATGCTATCAGTCTATCAGCAATCAGCATCAGCCAGGGCAACAAAAGAGAGTTCTGTGTACCTTAGAATCAAATCTGTCCATGGAGGTCTTCTCTTATCTGTTGGAGAAAGGCTGTATGGCATCAATTGTTCTTGTTTTTTTTTTTCAGCATGCTGCCATGAAGCTTGTTGGATAATGGTTGCTGCCAGAAATGGAGTCAGGACATTGCTCTGAGTCAGCATGGCCAGAGTCTGAGGGCCTCACTTCAAGGGTTTCTTTTATGCTCTCCAAGCTGTTGTTTCAATTAATTAAGGGGATGCTACTCAGGACTCTTCCCTTAGCCCCTCCAGGATGTGAATCAATGTTTTCTCAGATAATGATTCTTCCTTTTAGTTGCTCCTTATTCCTGCAATTCCTTATCTCTTACAACCAAGCAGAAAGAACCTTCTCTTTCCCCTACATGCCGTATATGTCTGATGTAACTTTGAACATTTGGCTGGTCTGTTGATACTGCCATGATAGAGGGATGTAAGCACCAAGATCTCTTGGGAAGGGTTGATTTTTTCAGTGCTCATAAAAAGAATGTTATAAAAGGAGGAGAGGAGTAGATCTCCTAAGACAAGTGTGTGTGCTTAGTCACTCAGTCAGGTCCAACTCTTGGCAACCCCATGGACTGTAGCCCACTAGGCTCCTCTGCCCATGGAACTCTCCAGGCAAGAATACTGGAGTGGGTTGCAATGACCTCCTCCAGGGGATCTTCCCAATCCAGCGATCGAACCCAAGTCTCTTGCATTGTAGGCGGATTCTTTACCGTCTGAGCCACCAGGGAAGCCCAAGACAAGTATTTCTGAGTTAAATGCAAAATACATTGTCAAGGCTTGAGAAAGAATTACCGTTTTCTTACAGAACCCTTATTTATAGCATGCATTTGGGAACAAGACCGATTACATTAACAGCTTGGAATCAGACTGCATTGGGATCCTGGTAGGATCCCTTACCAACTTTGTATTTTGGGCAAATTTCTTCATCTTTCTTAGGCTCCCCCTTCCCAGTCTTCTGTAAAATGGGTATAAGAATGATGGGGATTAAATAAGAGATGAGAGGTTAAAGCATCAAGTTTAGTAAGTATTAAAGATACTTATTTCTGTATTAGCATAATGAGCCCCCAAGACTGAGTGCCCCGCCCAGCAGTTTGTGCACCTCTGCATTTTAATTGGTGCATTTAGACCTGTAGTATGACAAACAAGTATTGGTAGCATATCTACCATGCTTGTTGCCATTTTCTATTTGTTGCCCTTGTTCTTTGTTTCTAGCCTGTCTCTAACTCTTCTCTGACTTTTCTGTTTCTATTTTTATTTTTTTTTAACTTACGGTTTATTCCTCTAAGCATGGAAATTAGTGCTGCATTTCTGAAATAAAGCAAAAAGGAATTCTCTTCCTGCTTCTGGAAGATGTGATGGCTCCCACTAGTTACAGGTGGGTGTCAAGTATGGCACTGACTTGTTCCAAGTGTTTATAGTGTTGTTCAGACTGTGTCATGTAAGACCCATGAAATCCTTTGATCACTGTAGTATTTTAATATAGTCACTGTAACAAAATACTGCCAACTTAGTGGGTTAAAGAGGCTTCCCAGGTGGCGCTAATGGTAAAGAACTCACCTGCCGATGCAGGAGACATGAGATGTGGGTTCAATCCCTGGGTCAGAAAGATCCCCTGGAGGAGGGCATGGCAACCCACTCCAGTATTCTTGCCTGGAGAATCTCAAGGACAGAGGACCCTGCTAGGCTCCTCTGGGGTTACAAAAAGTTGAACACGACTGAAGTGACTTAGCATGCGTGCACAGTGGGTTAAAACAGTACTCATTTTTCCTCTTACCTTTCTGGAGGTCATAAGTCTGAAATTACTTTCACTAGCCCCAAACCGAGGTGTTGGCAAGACTGCACTCCTTCCAGAGGCTGATAACTTTTCCAGCTTCTACAGTGGCATAGATCACATTCCTTGGCTCAGGGTCCTCTCCTCTGTCTTCAAAGCCCACAGAGTAGGGACTTTGCATCTCTCTCTGTCTTTCTCTCTCTCTCTGCTGAGGTTGTCACATGGCCTTCTCTCATAGTAGAATTTCCTTCTGTCTCTTGTAAGGATGCATGTAATTACATTTAGGGCCCACCTGGATAACATGGGTCATCTCCCCATCTCAAGATTCTTATCTTAATCACATCTGCAAAGTTCCTGTTACCATATAAGGTAACATTCATAGGTTCAAAGGATTAGGACCTGGATATTTCTGGGTGCCATTATTCAGCCTGCCTCTTCCTCCTTCCCCTTCTCCTGCTCCTCCCTCCTCCTCCTCTCACTTCTCCTCTTCCCACAAACCTTGTGCCTCAGCCACTACAATTCAGGGCACAGATGCAATCCCATGGGTTTGGGTAAAGTCCTTTAAGTCTGGCATGCTTCTCTAGTAAACCTTGCAATGCTATCAGTCTATCAGCAACAGCATCAGCCAGGGCAACAAAAGAGGGTTCTGTGTACCTTAGAATCAAATCTGTCCATGGAGGTCTTCTCTTATCTGTTGGAGGAAGGCTGTATGGCATCAACTGTTCTTTTTTTTTTTTTTTTCAACATGCTGCCATGAAGCTTGTTGGATAATGGTTGCTGCCAGAAATGCAGTCAGGACATTGCTCTGAGTCAGCATGGCCAGAGTCTGAGGGCTTCCCTTCAAGGGTTTCTTTTATGCTCTCCAAGCTGTTGTTTCAATTAATTAAGGGGACGCTACTCAGGACTCTTCCCTTAGCCCCTCCAGGATGTGAATCAATGATTTCTCAGATAATGATTCTTTCCTTTAGTTGCTCCTTATTTCTGCATTTCCTTATCTCTTACAACCAAGCAGAAAGAACCTTCTCTTTCCCCTACATGCCATATATGTCTGATGTAATTTTGAACATTTGGCTGGTCTGTTGATACTGCCATGATGGAGGGATGTAAGCACCAAGATCTATTGGGAAGGGTTGATTTTTTCAGTGCTCATAAAAAGAATGTTATAAAAGGAGGAGAGGAGTGAATCTCCTAAGACAAGTGTGTGTGCTTAGCCACTCAGTCAGGTCCAACTCTTGGCAACCCCATGGACTGTAGCCCACTAGGCTCCTCTGCCCATGGAACTCTCCAGGCAAGAATACTGGAGTGGGTTGCAATGACCTCCTCCAGGGGATCTTCCCAACCGAGCGATCGAACCCAAGTCTCTTGCATTGCAGACGGATTCTTTACCATCTGAGCCACCAGGGAAGCCCAAGACAAGTATTTCTGAGTTAAATGCAAAATCACATTGTCAAGGCTTGAGAAAGAATTACCGTTTTCTTACAGAACCCTTATTTATAGCATGCATTTGGGAACAAGACCGATTATATTAACAGCTTTGAATCAGACTGCATTGGGATCCTGTAGGATCCCTTACCAACTTTGTATATTGGGCAAATTTCTTCATCTTTCTTGGGCTCCCCCTTCCCAGTCTTCTGTAAAATGGGTATAAGAATGATGGGGATTAAATAAGAGATGAGAGGTTAAAGCATCAGGTTTAGTAAGTGTTAAAGATACTTATTTCTGTATTAGCATAATGAGCCCCCAAGACTGAGTACCCCACCCAGCAGTTTGTGCACCTCTGCATTTTAATTGGTGCATTTAGACCAGTAGTATGCAAAACGAGTATTGGTAGCATATCTACCATGCATGTTACCATTTTCTATTTGTTGCCCTTGTTCTTTGTTTCTAGCCTGTCTCTAACTCTTCTCTGACTTTTCTGTTTCTATTTTTATTTTTTTTAACTTACAGTTTATTCCTCTAAGAATGGAAATTAGTGCTGCATTTCTGAAATAAAGCAAAAAGGAATTCTCTTCCTGCTTCTGGAAGATGTGATGGCTCCCACAAGTTACAGGTGGGTGTCAAGTATGGTACTGACTTGTTCCAAGTGTTTATAGTGTTGTTCAGACTGTGTCACGTCAGACCCATGAAATCCTTTGATCACTGTAGTATTTAATATAGTCACTGTAACAAAATACTGTCAACTTAGTGGGTTAAAGAGGCTTCCCAGGTGGCGTTAATGGTAAAGAAGTCACCTGCCGATGCAGGAGACATGAGATGTGGGTTCAATCCCTGGGTCGGAAAGATCCCCTGGAGGAGGGCATGGCAACCCACTCCAGTATTCTTGCCTGGAGAATCTCAAGGACAGAGGACCCTGCTAGGCTCCTCTGGGATTGCAAAAAGTTGAACACGACTGAAGTGACTTAGCATGCGTGCACAGTGGGTTAAACCAGTACTCATTTCTCCTCTTACCTTTCTGGAGGTCATAAGTCTGAATTTACTTTCACTAGCCCCAAACCGAGGTGTTGGCAAGGCTGCACTCCTTCCAGAGGCTGATAACTTTTCCAGCTTCTACAGTGGCATAGATCACATTCCTTGGCTCAGGTCCTCTCCTCTGTCTTCAAAGCCCACAGAGTAGGGACTTTGCATCTCTCTCTGTCTTTCTCTCTCTCTCTGCTGAGGTTGTCACATGGCCTTCTCTCATAGTAGAATTTCCCTCTGCCTGTCTCTTGTAAGGATGCATGTAACTACATTTAGGGCCCACCTGGATAACATGGGTCATCTCCCCATCTCAAGATTCTTATCTTAATCACATCTGCAAAGTTCCTGTTACCATATAAGGTAACATTCATAGGTTCAAAGGATTAGGACCTGGATATAGTGGCATAGATCACATTCCTTGGCTCAGGGTCCTCTCCTCTGTCTTCAAAGCCCACAGAGTAGGGACTTTGCATCTCTCTCTGTCTTTCTCTCTCTCTCTGCTGAGGTTGTCACATGGCCTTCTCTCATAGTAGAATTTCCCTCTGCCTGTCTCTTGTAAGGATGCATGTAACTACATTTAGGGCCCACCTGGATAACATGGGTCATCTCCCCATCTCAAGATTCTTATCTTAATCACATCTGCAAAGTTCCTGTTACCATATAAGGTAACATTCATAGGTTCAAAGGATTAGGACCTGGATATTTCTGGGTGCCATTATTCAGCCTGCCTCTTCCTCCTTCTCCTTCTCCTGCTCCTCCCTCCTCCTCCTCTCACTTCTCCTCTTCCCGCAAACCATGTGCCTCAGCCACTACAATTCAGGGCACAGATGCATCATAGCAAGCTCCCCGGGGCTCTTTCTGGAGATGGTCCCAGGCTTGGGCTGTTGATACCTTGCATTCTTACACCCACTTCTGCCCCATCCTCACCATCCCCCTCAGTAATGGTTCTGGGGCCAGAGAAGTATCTGCCAAGTGAGAAGGAGGAAAATTTCCCAAGTATGAGAACTCAGGATGCTGGGGAGGGCTGAAAGGCTTGGGCTGTTGATACCTTGCATCCTTACACCCACTTCTGCCCCATCCTCACCATCCCCCTCAGTAATGGGTCTGGGCCCAGAGAATTATCTGCCAAGTGAGAAGGAGGAAAATTTCCCAAGTACGAGAACTCAGGATGCTGGGGAGGGCTGAGCCCTGGAAGTCCTCAGGATGGCTTTGTCAACCACAACTGTCACAACAAAGCAGGGCCATGAGAGTCCAAAAGAAAGTTCCCCTAGAATGTCACGGTGAGTCTGCCCCCTGAACTACATCAGAGTCACCCAATTCAATTGACATCTTCCTTGAGAAAGGACACAGTGTCTCCATGTCTTCCAAAAGAGAAATTTGAGTTAGGTCAAGTTCTCCAAAATTTCCTCCTGCAAGTGACGCTCAGTGCTCTGAATCCCATACCCACCAGCATCTGAGTTGGACGCCTGCACTCACAGCCATACACATCTTGAACAAGGGAAACGGAGCATGAACTCTAGCTAGCTCTCAGGAGCCTGCCATTAAAGGGCCCTCATGCAGGTTTCACCACATTGCCTAAGCGGCCTAGAAGACAGGCCCGGCCCCATGCAAGAAAGAGCTGCTACTGCTGGCCCCAGACCAGGGACCCAGACACTCCATTTTTCCCATTGTCTATCAGCCCACAGAAGGCGGCAATGGCAACCCACTCCAGTACTCTTGCCTGGAAAACCCAGGTCTGGGCTCCCAGTTCTGCCACTGATCAATGCAGACATAAGAAATCCGGATAAACATATCAGATTATAAACTCTAACTCTATATGAAAAACAAACCCATGTACACACCTTATTTGTTTGTTTTGGGCTGTTTGGGTCTTTGTTGCTGCAGGAGGTTTTTCCTCTAGTTGCAACAAGAGGGGCCTACTGTCTAGTCATGAGGCACCGCTTCTCACTGTGATAGCTTCTCTCGCTGCAGAGCGCGGGCTCTGGATGCGCGGGCTTCAGCAGTCGGGGTCATGGGCTCAGTGCGTGGCTCCTGGGCTAGAGCACCGGCTCAATGGTTGTGGCGCGTGGACTCAGCTGCTCTGCAGCGTGTGAGATCTGCTTGAATCAGAGATCCAACCCATGTCTCCCGCAGCAGATTCTTTACCACTGAGCCACCACGGAAGCACTTCCCAATCTTTCTCAAAAACGAAGAAATGTGACAGGTTCTCAAAAATAAAAGAACTTACATGGAATGATAACAAACCATTTTTATGATTTTTGCCCTAACTCTCCTTTTGTATTTGTATAATTAAGAGTTTTAAACATGAAGTACAAGGAACAGAGGCTCTGTGTGTGATGTTTGCTTGGGAAACCAGCACACACGCTGAGTTGAAGCTCAGGCCCCATCCCCTGCTGACCCCCAGATCCCAAGGACAGCACATCCACACCTCCACAGGGCAGACCGCCTTTCCAAGGAGCTGCACACTGGAGACCTGGGGAGAGCGGTCAGCCTACCCTGACAACCTGGCCCTCAAGAAGTGGTGGGGTCACTGGACACTGCGGGGAGCTGGGCGGAGCCCACAGGATGAATCGGACCCCAAGGGGCTGACAGACACTGACTCCAGCTTCACCTTCTGGATCCTTCTTCTAAGCCGGTCAGTTTGCAGGAAGAGAGAGATCCCTACCATGCTTCCCAGGTTTCAGGTAATCATCTTTAAGTGACGTGCAACTTACATTCTACTGTGGATTGGAATGAAAAGGAGTGACAAGAAGGAGAAACTGCTGGCGAGCCCTGCACATCGTCAGGATAAACCCTATCCTGAGAGTTTTGATTCATCTGCATGGGTACAGGTGTGTGCTCAGCACTCACATACCTGTAGTGCGTGCACAGGGGCTTTTTGCAAAATGTGCATCATGGCCTTCAAAGTGCATGTGCTTCTGGTTTCTCACTGTAAAGACTCTCCCCCACCCATCTTCTGGTTGGCCTTAACCAGCTGCCCTGCCTGGGAAGGACACAAGCCCTCCACCTCCACACCAATGAGGAACCACGCTGGAGAGCTCATCCCTGGGGCCAAAACTTGGAAGTTCAGGCCTCAGCTTCATCCAAACAAAACAGAGGTCATCTCTAGGGGAAATTCTGATTAGAAAGAGAGCAAGTGCAGTATGAGAGAAGAGAACCTGACCACTCAGTTCCTGCGGTTACCAGGCTGGCCCTGCCCTCACTTGTTGGGAGTTAAAAACCCAAGACAGGAAAACAGAAGCAGCATGTGCCCTGGGCAGCCTCTCTGAGAAGATGCATCATCCTCCTCTCCCGCTGGTGCTCCGCCTCCTCTGCTGCAGAGCCCAGTGTAAAAGAAGACGTGATGCTTGAAATAAACATGTAGTTCCGTACCTCGAGTCAGAGGCTACATCATTCCCCGTCGACACCACTCATCACTTCAGGCTGATTTCCTGGCTGCTGGAGCACACAGCAGCTGGACTCCGGCAGTTGGGTATGCAAGAATCAAGATAATTCTGATTACTAAAGACACTATTGAGATAGTGAAAATTATAGCCACAGGGTGGGTGAACTAAGAAAGAGTTTTATCTGGGAGATATATGTATGTATGTGTATATATATATATATATATATATATACACACACATACGTAAATCTTATCTATGCTAACCTCTAGGTCACAGGGAAGTGAACAGTTTTCAAAATCTACATGGAATTACAAATCCCTAGAAAATATAAATTAAAGAAACATACTCAGGAAGTTTGAATTTTCCTATAAACATTACATAAATTGATTCCGTTTTCAGAAATAGTCCATCAAGGACAGCCGCAAGCTCACAAGAATTCCCTGGAAGTCTTTGAAAACAATTTAAATATTGATGTACATTTTCTGATGGCAAGTAGATGCTACACATCTCCCTTTTGAGACTAGCAAAACCTAGATGACAAACCCAGTGATGACAATATGGGAGGAGAAAGTTTCACGTGAATGTGATTCCGTATTGATGTAATCCAATCAGTCCATAAGCAAAAGTATTAGATCATTTCTAATTTGGGTGTTTCTGAGGATGAGTGGCTTTCATTCAAAACACAATTGCTATAACACAATACATTGATGAAAGAAGAAACACCATATGATAATTCAACTGAATGGGGAAAAGCATCTACTAGAACTCACTATCCTTCATTTAAAAAATTTCTTTAAAAAATAGGAGCAGAAACGAGGGTCTTCATTCTGATAAATGATCCCTTCAAAAATCTCACACCAATCAATATACTTACTGATGAAATGGTCTATGTTTTTCATTCAAGAGCAAAACAATACAAGGTCACACAGAGAGCCATAATCATCATTTCTCTTCAATAATATACTAGAGATTTTAGTCACTAGAGTTAAGCAGGCAGTAGAAGTAAAAGGCATAAGATAAAGAAAGAAGAAATAAAACTGTGGATATTCAAGATATAATGTACAACAAGAATAGTCAGGAACCTACAGATCAATTATTACAATTAGTAATTGTCAAATTTTCTGGGCACAAAATCAACTCAAACATTAATCATCTCTCTATACAATACTAGGTAGAAAATGAAATTTGAAAAAAAAAACATTAAATCATGGAAATGGTCAAATAACTAAGTATAAATCATAAAGAAATTTCACATTCATGTTTGGAAGAGAAAATACTTTTAAGGTATTCATTCTCCAAAAAGTGATCTACAGATTCATTGCACTCAGGAAGTATTTCCCAGAATTTTTGGTTCTAAATAGATGTGGAAAACCAGTAGCCAACATTGGAGAAGACAGGCTTAAAGAGTGAGAATAAGATGGGAGCTCTTGCTTTAGCAAATGAAGTCATAGTAATGAAGATAGTGTGGTACTGATGGTGCCATAGAGACAGATGACAAGATAGAGACCCTGCACACATTGAGACATTCTACACAAATATAGAACCCTTGGTTTACGATGGAGTTTTATGGCAGAGAGTGGCGAGAAACTTTTTTCCCCCTCCTAAATGAGTGGGCTCAGGAAAATAAATGTCTCTATGGTGTCTTTAAGGACACATCTTTCTACATGGAAAGAAAAAGCACTTGACCCTGCTGCACCCTCTCCTGCTTCTCGATGCTGTGGGCCCCCAGGGTGACGCACTGAGCTGCACAGAGAACAGAGGAGAGGTGTGAGGAGCGTGGACTCACAGGAGATACAGCCCAGGAGCTGTGACGGGCCGGCGGCCTCAGGGCAGGGCTGCAGCTGAGGGGAAATTGAGGTGACAGACAGCCCTGGGGGGGCGGTGGTGACACTGTGTCTTGTGCTTTTCAATGACATGAGTGCAGGGCTTCTGGGAGCTTTCTCAGAAATATTGTGAAGTTAATGTGAGTTTGCATGAGGAACTTATAGGGGTGAGTTTTCTAAAATCCTCATGTCCTAGGGCATAACGCATGCAGGATCTCAGAAAATGTTCTTTGGCTGCACAAGTGGCCTCCCATTAGCTTTTGGCTGAGGTTGTTGGATGACACTGTGTCTTGTGCTTTTCAATGACATGAGTGCAGGGCTTCTGGGAGCTTTCTCCGGAATATTGTGAAATTAATGTGAGTTTGCATGAGGAACTTATAGGGGTGAGTTTTCTAAAATCCTCATGTCCTAGGGTATAACGCATGCAGGATCTCAGAAAATGTTCTTTGGCTGCACAAGTGGCCTCCCATTAGCTTTTGGCTGAGGTTGTTGGGGTTTCAGGTCACAGGGGTGGGTGGAGGGCGCTGCCATAGACAGTGGAGTAACTAAGAGCCTGAGAGGCAGGGGAGGTGGGGCAGAAAATGAGCTGCTTGGGGAAAGAGCAAAGACACCTGGAGAGCTTTGGGTGTGTCATCTAGCCCCTTCCGATCAATCTCACACCTGGCTCCTATCCTGGACAGAGTGAGGGGTGGACGGCATTGGTTCATAGGCCGAGTCCACTGACAACTCCTATACTGTGGTTGGTTTGAGTTGTCTTTTCCTGGCTGGTGTGAGGGAGTTTACTTACTTGTGTTCTGTAGCTTCACATCCTCTACCAAATGCACAACTCATTCCTCTAGTGGTGAGAGAGAGCCTGAGACCCATGAAAGATCTTAGTGAAAATCTCCCTGCTTGCCTGCCACCTCTTCTTGCTGAGTGTCTACGTGACATCAAACTTGTGTTTTTGGTTGGGATGGGACCTGGTTCAGAAATGAGAGCTGCGCAGAAGGGTGAGGACTGTGGAAGGCTTAGTGAGATGGGCTACACCCTCAGGAATGGGCGGTCACTCACCAGTCCCAGCCCAGGAGGCAGAAAAAAGGCCATCAGGAGCAAGAGTGGCAGCATCTTCCTGAAGATCTGTCCAGGTTACAGCTGCTGGGGTTTCTTCCTTCCAGACACAAAGCACAGGGGAAGGAAGGAAGGGAGGCTCAGTGTCCCCACAGATATCCCAGAGGTGTGCTCCCCCCTAGCCAGGTGTCAGCATGCCACACATGACCACCTTCTCTGCCCTGGATTGGGAGAGAATGACACCATCATCACACTCACACACAAAGACTCACCAGAAGGCATAAGAAAGTGAAGCCTGTGGTGCAGCCAATGTTATCTAGTCCAACCTTCTATTACTTGCCAAGCAACAGGCCAATAAATCACGAGATGAGTTGTTGAAACAAGGAATAGCAACTTTATTGAGAAAGCTAGCAGACCAATAAGATGGTGGACTCCTGTTTCAAAGAACCATCCAACCTGAGCTAGAATTCAGGCTACTTTTATACTAGAAGGGAATGGAGTAAAGTCAAACATTTCCTGGTTCGACTAGCCTCAGGATGGTCTTGTTCATTTCTTCTGTCCTGCAGTCTTTCATCAGTTGGCTGGTTTCCTGTGAGCTAAACA